>JAOTNS010002735.1:0-79453 GCA_028476615.1 Culter alburnus
GGAAACAACCACCCAGTAGAGCATTACAGTAATCTAGCTTGAGGTCATGAACGCATGAACTAACTGTTCTGCATTTTCATTGAGAGCATATGGCATAGTTTAGATATATTTTTAAGATGGAAGAAGCGGTTTTACAGATGCTAGAAACATGGGCCTTCAAATGAAAGATTGTTATCAAAGAGCACATCCAGGTTCCTACTGACGACGAAGACTTAACAGAGCAGCCATCAGTGTTTAGACAGTATTCTAGGTATTATGTGAAGAAGTTTTGGTCCAAAAATTAGAATCTCTTTTTTCTGATTTAGTAGTAGGAAATTACTGGTCATCCAATTTTTTATATCAGCTATGCATTCTGTTAATTTGCGAATTTTTAAGTTTTGTCAGGGCACAAAGAAATATAGAGGGTATCATCAGCGTAACAGTGAAAACACCATGCTTCCTAATGATATCCCAAGGGTAGGCATGTACAGAGTGAAAAGCAACGTCCTAGTACTGAGCCTTGTGGTAATCCATATTAACTTGTGATCGATATGACATCTCTCGTTTACTACTACAAACTGATAACGGTCAGATAAGTATGATTTGACCCATGACAATGCAATTCCACTAATGCAAATAATTTCGAGTCTATTTAAAGAGTGTTGTGATCTAGTGTCAAATGCAGCACTATGATCCAGTAACACTAATAGAGAGGATACAACCACGATCTGATGATAAAGCAAATCATTAGTAACTCTAATGAGAGCAGTCTCAGTACTATGGTACAGGTCTAAATCCTGATGGAAATCCTACAGATACTATTTCTTTCTAAAAAGGAACATAGTTGTGATGATACTGCCTTTCTAGTATTTTTGACAGAAAAGTGAGATTTGAGATCGGCCTGTAATTGACTAATTCTCTAGGATCAAGTTGTGTTTTTTAATAAGAGGTTTAATAATAGCCAGCTTAAAACTTTTGGTACGTATCCTAGTGATAAAGACGAATTAACAATATTAAGAAGAGGATCTATGACCTCTAGAAGCATCTCTTTCAATAGCTTAGTCAGTATAGGGTCTAACATACATGTTGTTGATTTTGATGATTTAACAAGATTTAGACAATTCTTCCTCTCCTAAAGCAGGAATGAAATGAATTTTCTCAGGGACACTACAGCAATTCTGACCAACTGTAGTAGACGGTTGCAGGTTATAATTTTCTCTAATATTGTCAATCTTGCAAGTAAAGAAGTTCATAAAGTCATTACTACTGTGCTTTGGAAACATCAGAAGTTGAAGTTTATTCTTGTAATTTAGCCACTGTATCAAATAAATACCTAGGGGTTGTTTATTTCTTCTAAAAGATTTGAAAAATAGGCAGATCTAGCAGTTTTTTAAGGCTTTCTGTACTCCAATCATTCTCTCTTTCCACAAAATGCAAAAACTTAAGTTTGTTTTCTCCATCTGTGCTCTTTTCTGGCAGCTCCCTTTAGGGCCCGAGTGTGCTTGTTGTACCACGGCGTTTTCAGCCTTGACTAAATGTAGCATACACAAGACTAGATATGATCTGAGATGTCTGCTGCGAATTTCAATGGGCATCAATATCGATTCCATGTGACATATTACAAACCCGATTCCAAAAAAGTTGGGACCTGTACAAATTGTGAATAAAAAAGGAATGCACGATTTACAAATCTCATAAACTTATATCTTATTCACAATAGAATATAGATAACATATCAAGATTTGAAAGTGAGACATTTTGAAGTGTCATGCCAATATTGGCTCATTTTGGATTTCATAAGAGATACACATTCCAAAGAAGTTGGGCAGGTAGCAATAAGAGGCCAGAAAAGTTAAATGTACATATAAGGAACAGCAGCGGGACCAATTTGCAACTTATTAGGTCATTGGCAATATGATTGGGTAAAAAAAAGGCCCTGCAGAGTGGGCAGTGTCTCTCAGAAGGTCAAGATGGGCAGAGGATCACAATTCCCCCAATGCTGCGGCGAAAAAGTGGAATATCAGAAAGGAGTTCTCAGAGAAAAATTGCAAAGAGTTTGAACAATCTCTGTGCAGAAGGTCAAGGCGGGGAAAACCATACTGAATGCCGTGATCTTCGGGCCCTTAGACGGCACTGCATTCACATACAGGAATGCTACTGTAATGGAAATCACAACATGGGCTCAGGAATACTTCCAGAAAACATTGTCAGGAACACAATCCACCGTGCCATTCGCCGTTGCCGGCCTAAAACTCTATAGATCAAAAAAGAAGCCATATCTAAACATGATCAGAAGTGCAAGCGTTTCTCTGGGCCAAGGCTCATTTAATGGACTGTGGCAAAGTGGAAAAACTGTTCTGTGTCAGACAAATCAAAATTTGAAGTTCTTTTTGGAAAACTGGGACGGCCATGTCATCCGGATCTAAAGAGGACAAGCAACCCAAGTTGTTATCAGCGGCTCAGTTCAGAAGCCTGCATCTCTGTGGTAGGGGTTGGCTGAGTGCGTGTGGCATGGGCAGCTTACACATTGGAAAGGCACCATCAATGCTGAAAGGTATAACCAAGTTCTAGAACAACATATGCTCCCATCCAGACGTCGTCTCTTTCAGGGAGAACTTGCATTTCCAACATGACACTGCAGACCACATACTGCATCAATTACAACATCATGGCTGGTAGAAGAAGGATCCGGGTACTGAAATGGCCAGCCTGCAGTCCAGATCTTTCACCCATAGAAAACATTAGGCGCATCATAAAGAGGAAGATGCGACAAAGACCTAAGACAGTTGAGTAACTAGAAGCCTGTATTAGACAAGAATGGGACAACATTCCTATTCCTAAACTTGAGCAACTTGTCTCCTCAGTCCCCAGACGTTTGCAGACTGTTATAAAAAGAAGAGGGGATGCCACACAGTGGTAAACATGGCCTTGTCCCAACTTTTTGAGATGTGCTGATGCCATGAAATTTAAAATCAACTTATTTTCCCTTAAAATGATACATTTCTCAGTTTAAACATTTGATATGTCATCTATGTTGTATTCTGAATAAAATATTGAAATTTGAAACTTCCACATCATTGCATTCTGTTTTTATTCACAATTTGTACAGTGACCCAACTTTTTTGGAATTGGGTTTGTAGATCTAAAGTATGATTACGACAATGAGTGGGTCCTGACACGTGTTGTCTAACTCCAATAGAGTTTAGAATGTCTGTAAATGCCAATCCCAATGCGTCTTTTTCATATCTACATGGATATTAAAATCACCAACAACAAGGACTTTATCTGCAGCTAGTACTAACTCCGATAGAAAATCAGCAAATTCTTTGATAAAGTCTGTATGGCGTCCTGGTGGCCTGTATACAGTAGCCAGCACAAATACCAACTTACATAATGTTACATAAAGTACCATCACTTCGAAGGAATTATACAGTAGTCAACATTTGATGTGGATCAAAAAAGTTCATCAAAGTTGTCCTAAGAACTAAGTTGTCCAAAGAAGAAGGTTTTAGGACAACTTTGATAAAAGGTTTTGATCCACTTCAAATGTCGACTACTATATTTGAAAGACCTTTGACTAATACTGTAAATATTACTATAAATTACAGCAACACCTCCCCCTTTGACTTTCTGACGAGGATTTTGTCGATAATAGTAACCTTGAGGGTTAGACTCATTTAAAGTAATGTAATCGTCCGGTTTTAGCCAAGTTTCTGTCAAACACAGCACATCTAGATTATTGTCTGTGATAATATAATTTACAATAAGTGCTTAAGAAGAAAGGGATCTAATATTTAACAACCCAAGCTTTATCATTTGTTTATCAGTATTATATCTATTTTTTATTTGTTGAACATCAATTAAATTTTTACCCTTAAATGGGTTTGGAAGTTTTTTGTTTTTAATAATTCGGGGTACAGACACAGTCTATGTGTCTATGTGTGGGAATTATCTGACTTCTGTAATGTGAGGCAGCTAGCAGATGGTCGGTTTAGCCAGTATGTCTGCTTCCTGACCTGGGCCCCAGTTTGTCAAGTTTCAGCTCTAAGACTATGTGCCATATTACTAGAGAGAAGAGCAGCACCATCCCAGTAGGGATGAATACCATCTCTTTTCAACAGGTCAGGTCTGCCCCAAAAACTTTTCCAATTGTCTATGAAACCTGTATTATTCTGCGGACACCACTTAGACAGCCAGCCATTGAGTGATGATAATCTGCTAACTATCTCATCACTCCAATGAACAGGAAGGAGACCAGAGCAAATTACTTTTTTTGACATTGTACTTGCGAGTTCACACACCTGTTTAATGTTAATTTTAGTGATCTCTGACTGGCGAAGTCGAAAATCATTTCAGTAGTGCCGATGTGAATTATAATTTTAGAGTATTTACGAGTAGCATTAGCAAGCACTTTTAAATTTGCTTTGATGTCAGGAGCTCTGGCTCCCTGCAAACATGTGACTATGGTGGCTGGTGTCTCTATTTTCATGTTCTGTGTAATAGAATCATCAATAACTAGGGCACTTTCAACAGGATTCTCAGTGGGTGCATCACTAAGTGGGGAGAACCTGTTTGATGTTTTTATTGGAACAGAAGAGTGGTGTTTTCTGTGGCTAGGCCGCCTTACTGTTACCCAATTGCCTTGCTGCACGGGCTCTACAGCCGGAACCAAACAATGTACAGAGTTCACTAAGCTAGTCGCATCCAAAACAGTATCTGAAGCCCTTGCATTCTTACTATTGTAGTGATTTTTGGATTAGCCTCACATGAGGGCACCACAAATGTAGTGATTTTGGTCTTAAATATTAATATTTAATATTTTTGTTACATGTACGGTGTCCTGTGACCTAGTCTTATTAGTTCATTTGATCCACCTGTGTCTTGTTAATTATCCTATCACCTTGTTTAGTTCCTTTGTTAGTCTCTTGTATTTATACCCTGTGTTTGCCCTCACTCATCGTCCGTTCTCGTTTGTATCTACACGTGTGTACGCTGTCTTACTCTGTTTGGAATTAAAGTATTGTTATAATCGTCTTCTTCGTCCTCGTTGTGCTTGGTACTACAACCACACGTAACACCTCTCTGGTAACATTGCTGGATTCGAGGCCACCTGGGAACTCTTTCTTAATCATATATCAAATGTCAGGGATAACAGTGTAAATGTTATTTACATGTGATGTTGTGCTTCGGCTCCGTGTTCTTCATTAAAACCCTTGATTGTGGATATCCGTTTAAGCTTCATCTCTATTGCATACACGTCACGTAACAGAAGAACGGACCAAAACAGTTTTTTTTTGCGGCGTTTTACTTCAGTTTTTTATTTTTGTTTTTCCCTCATGACTCTACCCGCAGTCCAGCTCCTCTGCCTGGAGCAGGGAGACCGCTCGCTGGAACAACACACCAGTGACTTTCTCCAGCTTGCGTGCCTGACTCACTTCCCGGACCGCTCGCTCTGTATTTACTATCATACCGGCCTGAGCGAGCGGTCCAACGGAGGATTTCGCCGCTTACGTGGAGTGGGTGCTGGTGAACAACAACTCTCCGTTCACCATCGGCCCTGCTGAGGACGACACCAGCACCACTCCACATCCAGAGACCAACCATCCGCCATTGACTACGTGCACGATGGAGAAACGAGAGCCCACCGCAGACCGCGGAGATCAACCTGCTGGGACGTACGAGACTGAACCTGAAGAGAGGACGGAAGGAGTCGTCGCCCCGGGGTGTAAACCGCTAGGTGTGTCTGACCAGGTGCGTGAGCCCGTTACATCGTGTGCTGTCGAGGGAGTGTTAGTGGAGTTCGAGGGCTGGGAAGAGAGCCCCGACCACAACATCACCACGGTGGATGGCATCGTCATGTCTACAGAAACTTTTCTGGATTTATTGGATGTGTTTGAGGAGGTAAATTTCCCTTGTCTTGTTTCCCCGCTGGTCCCGTCCAGCTCAGAACTGTCTGTCTCCCCGCTGGTCCCGTCCAGCTCAGAACTCTTTGTGCCCCCGCTGGTCCCATCCAGCTCAGAACTGTGTGTGTCCCCGCTGGTCCCGTCCAGCTTAGAACTGTCCATGCCCCTGCTGGTTCTGTCCAACCCTGTGTTCCCTCCCAACCTCCCTCTCCCGCCTCCTCAAACCACCTACTCATCATCTCTGCCTCCCCTGGTATCCTTCAGCCTCTCATCAACTCCATCACGTAAACGCATGGATCCGACTTGACGCTTCAGGCCACCAGTGTCACCGTGGACTGAGGTTCTCCTGGCTCCGCCTCCAGCCTTCGAGTCCAACACTCCACCGCGGCCTGTCGACGCTTCACCTTCGCCGTGGCTCCTCCCTCCCTCGGCTCCACCGGATACCCTCGGCCTCAAGACTCCACCGGGCTCCCTCGTCCCACAGGCTCCGACTTGGTCAGACGTCGTCGAGCCTGCACCTACGGTTTCGCCTGGCTCCTCCTTCCCCCCGTCTCCTCCTTCGTCCTCGGTCGCACCGCCTCCATCTCAGTCTTCAGGTTCCCGGATTCCACCTCGGATGCTCGTTGTCCCGGCTCCAGCTCAGTCTCCAGATCCAGCAGCGTCGGTCGGGCTCTCCGGCATTCCAACTCCACCTGGATCACCATCATCGGTGGCTTCTCCATCGGCCGTCCCCAGGGTGGTGCCTCTCATCTCCCTACGATGGTGCTCCTCATCCTCGACTCCACCCTGGGGTCTCATCATGGTTGGTCTCTGGACCAACATCTGGCTCCTCCTGCTCCAGGCTTCCCCTTGGCTCCTCCCACCCTCCACTCCCCCTTGGACTATTTTTGTTGTTTTCTGTGGACTTGGTTTTTATTCATCTGCCCTTCGCCCTCCTCCAGAGCCCCCACCCTTCCCTCCTCTGATGGACTCCATACGGCGCGAGGCCGCGCCTACCCGGAGGGGGGCGATATGTTACATGTACGGTGTCCTGTGACCTAGTTTTTCCCCAGTCTGTCTTATTAGTTCATTTGATCCACCTGTGTCTTGTTAATTATCCTATCACCTTGTTTAGTTCCTTTGTTAGTCTCTTGTATTTATACCCTGTGTTTGCCCTCACTCATCGTCCGTTCTCGTTTGTATCTACATGTGTGTACGCTGTCTTACTCTGTTTGGAATTAAAATATTGTTATAATCGTCTTCTTCGTCCTCGTTGTGCTTGGTACTACAACCACACGTAACACACCTCTCTGGTAACATTGCTGGATTCGAGGCCACCTGGGAACTCTTTCTTAATCATATATCAAATGTCAGGGATAACAGTGTAAATGTTATTTACATGTGATGTTGTGCTTCGGCTCCGTGTTCTTCATTAAAACCCTTGATTGTGGATATCCGTTTAAGCTTCATCTCTATTGCATACACGTCACGTAACAATTTTGTATTAATTTGTATTAACAATTTTGGCAAGAACAAACACCACTCTTCCGTTCCGATTAGAACATCAAACAGGTTCTCCCCACTCAGTGACGCACCCACTGAGAATCCTGTTGAAAGTGCCCTAGTTATTGGCGATTCTATTACACGGAACGTGAAAATAGAGACACCAGCCACCATAGTCACATGTTTGCCGGGGGCCAGAGCACCTGACATCAAAGCAAATTTAAAAGTGCTGGCTAATGCTAAACGTAAATATTCTAAAATCATTATCCACGTCGGCACAAATGATGTTCGACTTCGCCAGTCGGAGATCACTAAAATTAACATTAAAGAGGTGTGTGAACTCGCAAATTCAATGTCAGCAGAAGTAATTTGTTCTGGCCCTCTTCCTGTTCGTCGGAGTGATGAGATAGTTAGCAGGTTATCATCACTCAATGGCTGGCTGTCTAAGTGGTGTCCGCAGAATAATATAGGTTTCATAGACAATTGGAAAAGCTTTTGGGGCAGACCTGATCTGTTGAAAAGAGATGGTATTCATCCCTCCCGGGATGGTGCTGCTCTTCTATCTAGAAATTTGGCAAATAGTCTTAGAGCTGAAACATGACAAACCAGGGCCCAGATCAGGACGCAGGCAAACTGGCTAAACCGACCGTCTGCTAGCCCTCACGTCACAGAACTCAAATAATTCACAGCACATAGAAACTCTCTCACCTAGTTATTATCACATAGAGACTGTGTCTGTACCTCAAACTAGTAAATACAAAAAACTTCCGAAACCTTTTAAGGGTAAAAATTTAATTGATGTTCAAAAAATGAAAATCACAGATAAATCAGATAAACAAATGATAAAGCTTGGGTTACTGAATATTAGATCTATTTCTTCAAAAGCACTTATTGTAAATGTAATTATCACAGACAATAAACTAGACTTGCTGTGTTTGACAGAAACCTGGCTAAAACCAGACGATTACATTACTTTAAATGAATCTAGTCCTCAAGGTTATGATTATCGACACAATCCTCGACAGAAAGGCAAAGGGGGAGGTGTTGCTGTAATTTATAGTAATATATTCAGAATCATTCAAAAGAATTTTTAAATATAATTCCTTTGAAGTGATAGTGCTTTATGTAACATTATGTAAGTTGACATTTGTGCTGGCTACTGTATACAGGCCACCAGGGCACCATACTGACTTTATCAAAGAATTTGCTGATTTTCTATCAGAGTTAGTACTGGCTGCGGATAAAGTCCTTGTTGTTGGTGATTTTAATATCCATGTAGATAATAATAAAGACGCATTTGGATTGGCATTTGCAGACATTTTAAACTCTATTGGAGTTAGACAACACGTGTCAGGACCCACTCATTGTCGTAATCATACCCTAGATCTAATACTGTCGCATGGAATTGATATTGATGCTGTTGAAATTCTACAGCAGAGCGATGATATATCAGATCATTATTTAGTCTCGTGTATAATACAATTAGCCAAGGCTACAAAACCACCACCCAGCCATAAATATTGTAGAACCATCACGTCTACCACTAAAGATTGCTTTATAAATAATCTTCCCGAGCAGTTTCATCGCCTTAGTATACCTGACAACTTAGAAGAACTCGATGCTGCAACAGAAACTATTGGCTCTCTCTTTTCCAGCACATTAGATGCAGTCGCTCCTTTACGTCTAAAGAAGATTAAGGAAACTAATCCAACGCCGTGGTATGATAAGCACACTCGGGCTCTAAAACGAGCTGTTAGAAAAGCTGAACGTAGTTGGAAGAAAACAAAACTAGAAGTTTTTCGCCTTTCGTGGAAAGAAAAAATGATTGTGTACAGAACGGCTATAAGAAATGCTAGATCTAGATTACTTATTTTTCAAATCTCTTAATAGAAAACAAACATAATCCTAGGTATTTATTTGATACAGTGGCTAAATTAACTAGAAACAGAGATTCAACTGCTGACGTTTCCATAGAGCACAGCAGTAATGACTTTATGAACTTCTTACTTGCAAGATTGATAATATTAGAGAGAAAAATTATAAATGCAACCATCTACAGTTTCGCTTCAGACAGTGCACTGTAGTGTCCCTGAGGTAAAACTAGAATCATTCGCCGCTATAGGAGAGGAAGAATTATCTAAACTTATCAAATCATCAAAATCAACGACATGTATGTTAGACCCAATGCCGACTAAACTACTGAAAGAAATGCTTCCAGAGGTCGTAGGTCCACTTCTTGATATAATTAATTCATCCTTAACACTAGGATACGTGCCAAAAACCTTTAAGCAGGCTATTATTAAACCTCTTATTAAAAACCTCAACTAGATCCGAGAGATTTAGTAAATTACAGGCCAATCTCGAATCTACCTTTTCTGTCAAAGATACTAGAAAAGGCAGTTTCAACACAACTGTGCTCCTTTTTAGAAAGAAATGGAATCTGTGAGGATTTCCAGTCAGGATTTAGACCATACCATAGTACTGAGACTGCACTCGTTAGAGTTACAAACGATCTACTCCTATCATCCGATCGTGGCTGTATTTCTCTATTAGTGTTATTAGATCTCAGTGCTTTTGACACTATCGATCACATTCTTTTAAAAAGACTTGAAAACTATATTGGCATTAGTGGAATTGCTTTGGCATGGTTCAAATCGTACTTATCTGACTGTTATCAGTCTGTAGTAGTTAATGAAGAGATGTCGTATCGATCACAGGTTCAATATGGAGTACCACAAGGCTCAGTACTAGGACCGTTGCTTTTCACTCTGTACATGCTGCCCTTAGGAGAGATAATTAGGAAGCATGGTGTTAGTTTTCACTGCTACGCTGACGATACTCAGCTCTATATTTCCTCGCGCCCTGACGAAACCTACAAATTCACAAAACTAACAGAATGCATAGCTGACATTAAAAACTGGATGACAAGAAATTTCTTATTATTAAATTCAGAAAAAACTGATATCCTAATCTTTGGACCAAAAACTTCCTCACGAAAAAACCTTGAATACTCTCTAACACTTGACGGGTGCTCCATTAAACCTTCGTCCTCAGTTAGGAACCTGGGTGTGCTTTTTGATACCAATCTTTCATTTGAAAGTCATGTTTCTAGTATCTGTAAACCGCCTTCTTCCATCTAAAAAATATATCTAAATTACGACATATGCTCTCAATGACAAATGCGGAACAGTTGGTTCATGCATTCATGACCTCAAGACTAGATTATTGTAACGCTCTACTGGGTGGTTGTTCTGCTCGGCTTTCAAACAGACTACAGTTGGTCCAAAATGCGGCAGCTAGAGTTCTTACTAGAACCAGAAAGTATGACCATATTAGCCCAGTTCTGTCAACATTACATTGGCTCCCTATTAAACATCGTATAGATTTTAAAATCTTGCTACTTACTTATAAAGCTCTAAATGGTTTAGCTCCCCAGTACCTAAGTGAGCTCTTAATGCATTATAGTCCTTCACGTTTATTGCGATCTCAGAATTCAGGCCAGTTGATAATACCAGAATATCAAAATCAACTGAAGGCGGCAGATCCTTTTATTTAGCACCTAAACTCTGGAACAATCTTCCTAGCATTGTTCGGGAAGCAGACACACTCTGTCAGTTTAAATCTAGACTAAAAACACATCTCTTTGCTCTTGCATACACATAACACATTATCAATACATTAACATTTTTTAAATCCGTTAAAGGATTGTTACGCTGCAATAATTAGGTCGGCCGGAACCGAGAACATTTCCTATAACACTAGATATACCTGTACATCAGAATAAGAATGGCATCTACGCTTATATCTGTCTCTCTGCTTATCCTGAGGTTTGCCGGGTGCTGGATCCAGGCCGTATCCAGATCAGATGGAGAACCTGTGTCTGGACCTGACTACAACGTAGCCCAGGAGACAATGGGCCTACAGATCCAGTTCTGGCTGCATCTATAATTCAGATTTTTAATCCCCGTATCCGCTTACATATATTTATATATAATCTATTTTTAATCTCTATAATAAAATGTATAATTCAGATTTTGATCTCCATATCCATTTACATATATTATATATATCTTCCAAGGGGTTTTTTCCCTCCTAGGACTTTTTTCCCAGTGTTAGCACGCTGGGTTTTTCTCCTAGGGGGTTTTTTCCACCCCTGGGAGTCAGCCGACATTGGCTTAATGTAGCACCATCTTGTATATGTTACATATTACCACGCTTGTTTGTACAGCTTATTTTTAACCACTTCCCTTTTTTCTGTGCTTCTAATATGTAAAGCTGCTTTGAAACAATTACCAATTGTAAAAGCGCTATATAAATAAATTTGACTTGACTTGACTTAAAATTCCAGGGTCATCCTGAAGTATGATGCCAGTTGGAGGGCCAGGCTCCAATATTCTCTGCGGTTGGGCTGTATTGAACGTGAAGATCACTACGATCAGGTACAGTGGATTCATTCTGTAATTGGATATACAGACATATTGTATGTCACTACTCAGAAGGGGAAGAATTACTGGACAGACAATACTATGATTAGCCACAACACTTGATAACAGGTATACTGGTTTATGTGATTAATGCAGCATAGACTCCTCCACACTGCTGGGGATTTTCGAGTTACTCTGATTTACTCCTGGGCTGTCTCTACCCCCTGCATTCCCATCTGGGGCTTGTAACTCTTTATTTGGTTAAAATGGACCCACTCTCTCCCTGTCATCATCTCAAAAGGTGTAACACCTGTTGAGTTATGAGGTGTAGAACGAATTGCCATTAGGACTAGCGGAAGCTTTACATCCCAGTCCTTGCCGTTAGCTGAAACATACTTCCTCAACATCCCTATGATCGTTCGGTTCATCCTCTCTACCTGTCCAGATGACTGGGGATGATGAGAGATGTGCAACCTTGCTTGGACACCTAACATTTTCCACAGTTCAGTCAAAACATTTGCGGTAAAGTGAGTACCCCGATCTGAGTCTACCGAGAGGGGTAGCCCCCAACGGCTGAACACATGGCTGACTAGCAGGACAGCTCTTGTCTCAGCTGTGTCATTCCTCACTGGAAGACATTCTACCCATTTTGTGAATGCGCAGGTTACAGTGAGAAGGTACTTGTTCCCTCTAGAGGACTTTGCCACAGGGCCAATCCAGTCCACCTGAAGGTGAGACCAGGGAAAAGTTATTCCTTTCTTTTGGAGCGGAGCTCTGTTGAGAGGATTTGATGGTTGGAACTGGTAACAAACAAGGCAGCCCTTGATATAAGATGAAATGTCTTGCTTCATGTGTGGCCAATAAGCTACCTGACTTAGGGTTTCATAAGTGGCCTTAACCCCTCTGTGACCTCCACAGGGTTCGTCGTGGGCATGCGCAAGCATAACCCCCCTATGTGCAGTCGGGACAACCCACAGTGGTGATATCTTCCCATGGGGTAAGTGTACTAAAAGCCCTTTCTCCAGTTTCAGGTGCTGCCTAATAAAATAAAGAGCTTTTAAATCAGTTGATTCAGCTAGATCTTGTTCACTTATGGGATGCTCCTCTGGATCTGAGACAAACTGATAAATAGCATTAATTACTGGGTCTTGCAGTTGCATGTCTATTAGGTCTTTATCTCCCAGCTGCCTGCCTATGACTATGGTCTCAAAGTTGTTGGTAGAGGTTGACACTGCTTGTTTTGCCTGTCTGCGGGTGATTGCGTTTACGCTTACGAGATGAGGCTCAGCTTCTGGTAGCCACTCTTCCTGGAATTGCCAGGGTTCTCCTGTGAGAGCACCCTCCTTGGCTAATCTATCAGCTTCGTCATTGCCTATCTTGTCTGGTCCAGGGGCCTGCGAGTGTCCTTTTACTTTCTTCCAATACACAGTCATACCTTCTTCCTTAACTAGTCTGTCACAAGCAAGGAACAATTCACTGTGCTTCACTTCCTTTCCTTTTGAATTTTTCATGCCACTCTGTTTCCACTGGGGGAAGTGAGAGACAAAGCTGTGTCTAGCATAGTTGGAATCTGAACAAATCACCAAGTCTTTTATGCCAAATTTTGCTGCTACCTGCAAGGTTATGAGTGCTCCAGCGACTTCTGCATACTGACTGGTCTTTGGACCTAGGTAGTACTGTTGAGCACCACAGGGATTGTCTCCCTCCCATGTTAGTCCTATTCCAGCCCTAACCCTAATAAGAACACCCATCAACATAAGCTTTAGGAAGGTCTCCACCATAGACTGTAAAAAAATATGGACGTAGTGTTCGTGACGTCACCCATAGAGTTCTGAACAGCAGTTTTGACGCGTAAATGAGGCCGCGGCCATCTTAGCTGCACGTGACCGCACGTCACTCACGGATAACTGAAAATGGGCAAAGAGGCGGGATGTAGTTGGAGCCCATGCGACTTGTTGCTGAAACCATGCCCGTCTAGCATATCTATCTTAGATACTATCTAAAATATTAATAAAGATAACAATACCATTAGAAAGTACTAAAGTTTTACTGTCAGTCTACAGTGATTTTTTAAGATAACGTTATAACGTTAGATGCTCTAACACCAGTAGGCTAATTAATTTGTGTGGGGTGTGCAAATAACACAAAAAAAATCAACTGGGACTTCATACCTTTAATGAAAAAGAGATCGCGAGATGAATCCAATCCGTTGCACTTGGGTAAAATGTCCATTTCAAAACATAAAAAAACCTACTTTTTGTTCATGAAAGCGTTAAATCCATGAAATCTTTATATATTATCCATCGTTTGCATTACATATCTAAGGAATGATTTGCTTTCCATCATCGTTCTTCAAGAAAGGATGCAATCTGAGCATCGTTTATAATGTAAAACTCTATACGTACAGTACCAGATATCTGTATAACTCTCAAATGTTCTCTCAAACTAATGAGCACGTGTCCAAAGTATAATTTTTCAAAATAGTGCAGCAGTTTTAGTTATATATCAGCATAATATCCAAGCAGTGCTGTCAGAGTTGTATATCCTCCTGATATTGTCATTGTAGTAAATCTCAGGAGCAAAACTTTTTTCCAATGCCACGACGATCCAACAACGTGTGTTCCGCATGCGAGCAGATGTACACAGACTGACATCTGTCTCAAGTATGCAGCAAGCCATATATTGTATAAAATAATCCAGAAAAAAGGCACAAATACGGCTGAGATGCCAAATTCAGCGGCTGGAATTAGCTGAGGTAAAATGACGGCTCACAGACAGCAGCGCGATCCACCTGTCACTCAAGTGACCACGCCCTTAATTATGCAGAACTTTAAGGCTTAATATAATTTAAACGGATGAGTTATAAAAAAATTCACCCCCCTCAGAGTTGTCATGAAAGGCAAAATTAGCAGTATAGACCAAAACACAATTTGAACCAGACTGTAAACATGTTTTTTTCTGCTGTAAACTTGGCTGTTTTAACATGATGGTCAATGAGATTCTGCTCCCTTTTTGCAGCCTGTCCCTAGCGGCCAGTCGATGAATCACAGTTTAAGTCACTTCCGTATTGGCTTCATGAGAAACTGGGGGAGGTTGCCGCTTGGTCTCCACACACATTCTCATCATAATAATGATGGTTTGATGTCAGAGAAGGGGGATTTATTACAGCACTGGTTTCAGAAGCTTGTTCCTCCTCTGTACAGTGTTGGCAGGTTGCCAAACCTTGGCCTAGGGCCATCTTGTTGTTCTGGGCATACCTGACTTCTACTTCATAGCCTTGTAGGGCCATCATCCACATTGCAATATGACTGTTTGAGACTCTACCTTCCCTGAGCCTTTGACTGTTTAAGAACTGAACAGGCTGATGAAACGTCTCGACAATGACTTTTTGTCCATCAATATAACTGCGAAAGTGTTCGATTGCCCATACTGTTGTAAGCAAGGCCTTCTCACAATCTGAAAACTTAAGTTCTACGCTGCTAAGTGCTCTACTAGCGTAGGCAACAACACGTTTGTCTTGGTCATATTTCTGGGTTAATGCTGCACTAAGACAGTGATCAGAAAACCCAGCTTCAAGGAAAAATTCCTTGTCCTTGTCCGGGTAGGCCAGACAAGGTGCTGTGCATAGCTTTTCTTTCAAGTTTTCATGGCTTGTACCTGCTTTTCTGCCCAAATAAAGGTTCTATCCTTCTGAAGTAATTCATGTAGTGGCCTGGCAATGTCTGCATAATCTTCTATGAACTGCCGGGAGTAATTACATACACCCAAGAAGCTGCGCAGTTCAGAGATGTTGCTTGGGGGTTTGATGTTTCTTACCGCTTCTATTCTACTTGACTGAGGTTGGATTCCCTCAGGTCCGACAGTCAATCCAACATATTCTACCTTCATTCTGCACCACTGTCCTTTGGCTAGTGACAGTTTGGCACCAGCTTTGCTGAGCTGAGTGAGTACGTGTCTGATCTCTGCAGTGTGATCCTCCCATGTCTGACATCGCATGAGGATGTCATCTACATAAATTAGATTACCCCGTGCTGCTGCATCACTCATTGATTTATGCAGAAATATGTTGAACTCTGCGGGGGAGTTTGAATAGCCAAATGGACACCTGTTCCAAGTAAACTGTCTGCCTGCAAAAGAGAATGCCAACTTATACTGATCAACAGGATCTACTTTCATCGTCCAGAATCTGTTTGCTACATCAACAGTAGAAAAGTACTTAGCTGTTGTCACTTTTGCTAGTTCTTGGTCGAGGTGTATCATGGGCCAACGTGACAAGGGAACTTGTTTGTTAAGTTGCCGGTAGTCAACAGTCAATCGCCATTTTCCGCTAGGTTTCAAAACAGGCCATACTGGTGAGTTGTGTAATTACACTCGTGTATTATTTCCTTTTCCAACAGGGAGTCAATAATCTCCTGAATGGAGTCGAATGCTGCAAGGGGAATTCTGTACTGCCGTACAAATGTGGGTGGAGCACTTGGATCAGTGGGGATACAAACTGTATGGATGTCTGTGACCCCACAATCATAAGAGTCTCTAGAAAAGATTCCCTTATGTTCATAGAAAATTTTCCGCAATTCCTGCCGTTGATCTTCTGTTTCAAGAGCATCTGCTTTTGCTAACTGCTGCTGTACATCAGTTTCAAAGCCTGCATATGGTTCTGTGCACTGTTCTGGTTCCTGTTCACAATTTGGTGATGTGTGTGGCTCTTGAGCCACCACAGCATGCACAACCATCTCGCTCTCACTCTCAAAGTCTACTCTACACACCGTTCCCTCATCCCAGGATGGATGTGGTACGATAGCAATCATCTTAGTCGGACGTGTAAAATACACCTGTTCACAACTCTCCCCTTCTCTTGGTAGATCTGGGAGTTCTCCTATGACTGGAACTGTTAATTCGAAGTCATGGAAAGAGCTGTCGATCAAATACCCTAAAGGAGTGCGAGTGAGAATGTGAATATCACATCTTGTGAGATTCTGTACAAGCAGGTATGATACACGGTTATTAATTTCAAGTTGTGGGTTGCCACTAACTGAGAGGCCTAGATCACAGAATTGAACAGAGGGTTGGAAAAATGCGAGTTTAGCATTTTGCAAATCTTGTCCCTTCCTGAAGACCAATCTAACTGGGACACCTTCTGTCTGTGAGGGTACCACTATGTCAAATTCGTTCACCACTTGACAAGCTTGCGGAATGGTTTGGTCAGACATCATCTGACTAGCATCACCAGACAGCACATTCGGACCAATGTCTGCACGGGACCACAACACATGGTTGACGGTG
This sequence comes from Culter alburnus, assembly GCA_028476615.1. Taxonomy (NCBI): domain Eukaryota; kingdom Metazoa; phylum Chordata; class Actinopteri; order Cypriniformes; family Xenocyprididae; genus Culter; species Culter alburnus. The sequence continues at coordinate 17,072 of JAOTNS010002735.1, forward strand.
TCTACCTGGACTCCTAACCTCACTAACACATCAGAGCCGATGCATACGGAGTTCTTCAAGTCAGGCACCACAAGCATGTAATGTGTGAACTGCTTACGACCTAGTTTAAGAGAGACGGAACAGATTCCAACATTCTTAACTGGAGATGCCCGAGGACCACTGGTAAGCCACAGTTTCTGTTTCTTTCCTATCATGGGAGCCATGCCAGGTTGCTCAAGCAATAGCTGGTACAACTGTTTGCTAATGGCTGACCTTTCCGACAGAAAAGCAACAACGGTATCCTTGACATCCATGTTGTTAACCCGGATGCCACCCACCACATGTGGACAATACATCTCTGCATTACAGGGTTCCAGAGTACATAAGAAGGCATCTCTCTTTCTCCAGCACCTGTGTGGGAGGCCAGTTTTCTTGAGGTGCTTCCATTGACTGGGGTTTAATAGCTTGCATTAGTTCTTGACCAAAGTTTTCTTTAGGCACTCTACCTACCTCTACTACTTTGCATAGGTTCTGATTTGCAATGCTACCTTTAATAGGATGTGGAGTTCTGATATGGGCCCATAACTGACAGTTGTGCCCCCCCCCCCTTGGCTCTTCCCCCCACCCAATGAGGTACACGCTGGATGGAGGTGGAGTGGGGTCCCGTCCCTAGTCATGCTGTTGATGGCGGGTTCCTATCTTTCTTGAAGGATTTCTCCTTGGACTCGCGATCCTTCAGCACCTCAACTAGCATACGATGCATTTCTGCTAAGTTCACCTGATCCCTTTCTGCTTTTTCACTTGTCTGGCATTGCTGGCTAGACCGTTTGGGATTATCCTCAGGTCTCCTGTGTCTTTCTCCCTGCAGTACATGTCTACTGCTTTTAAATTCTCTGTCACGTGAGGGCTTAAGGCCTTTAACACCCTGTTTGACGTCATTAGGCTTTGACTGAGAAGAGTAGCCACGTCTACCAGCAAACTCACTTCTTGTCTGAGGGAGCTCTGATCCCTCTAACTCAAGAGGAGCTTCACTGACATTTCTAAGTTCAAACACATGGGTACCTGGTTCTCTGTCCCTTTTGTCTGTGCTCACCTTCTCATTCTCCCAGGCTCTCATGGCAAGCTGTCTTAACTCTGCTGCAGACATGCGATCAACATCAACAAGAAGTGAAAGGGGTTTCTTCATAGCTGGATGCAGGTTATTTATAAACAGGCTTTTAAACATTACATCTTCCTCCGCCCTAGGGGAGTCAGTGCCAGCAAAGTATACTCTACGTAAACGCTCATAATATTCTCTGGGTGTTTCATAGCGGTTTTGTCTGAGCTGCAAAGCAGAAAGACGAGAGGCAGATGGATTCTGATACATTGTGTATTCAGCTCTCAGAGCCCTACACATTTCGTAATAGTTTTCAGCAACAGCAGGATTCTGACGTTCCATAAAGCCATGGACAGACCGTGAGGTTGTCTTTCTCAGGAGGAGAAGCTTATCTGCCATAGTGGCTTCTGGGATGTAGGACAGAGCATAGTTAACATCTTTAAGATATAACTCTATGTTGCTACCAGGGGAGTCAGGGTTAAACACTTCATTGTCTCGTGCCAATTCCCTAAGTTGACGCAGTCGGCTATCCCTAGCTAACAATGAGCTTGGAGGTTCATAAGACAGGTAAGCAGGTCTTCCCCAGGTCGGAGAGTCAAACGCTGCTTCATGGAAATGATAAGGGCTAGCATCTGTGGCTCGGCGGCCAGAAATTACGGGTTCGCTACTCTGCTGGTAGCGCCGTCCCCGTGCTAGATTATCATACAGGGGGTCCCTGGCCATTGAACCAAAAGGGCTGAAACGCACACTTTGTGGTTCGGGCAGCTCATAACGGGTATCTCCCTCTATATCCAATTCTTTCAACCTTCTCCCTATTTCCTCAAATCTTCGCTCAGTAACATCAGGTTTGCTTGGCCAGTCCAGGGCCCTAACAGTAGCTCTGTTGTGACTGTGTTGAAAGTCTCTCAACTGGTCCATTTCTCTGCCTAACTCTTCCCTGGGCTTGGACACATTAGGAATCATGTAGCTGTCGCTTAAACATTTCCGCTTGTTCACGAGTATCAGCATAAAGCCTTCTCCCCACTTCTAGGTCAGATCTCAAACTAGAAATTTCAGACACTGCAGCTCTTAATTCTGCCTTTACTTCAGGTTTGCTTATTTTCACAGCATTTAACTCATCTGCCTTGGCCGATAATTCTTGCCGAGTTTGTGCCAGCTCTGTTTGCAGAGTGGCAGTATCCACATCTTGGTGGTCTACTACAGAAGTGGGGGCTGAGCGTCCTTCCTTAAGTTCCCTGAGCTCTTTTTTAGCTTCTAGGTACTTATCATTTAGCTTTCTAGCTTCAGCTTCCTGATCATGGACAATACATTGCAAGTCCTCTTTTTCTGCTGACAGACTAACAGCTTCAGCCCTTAGCCGGTCATTTTCTTTACACAGCTCAGCAATCTCACTCTTAAGGTCCTCTATCCTCAAATCTCTATCTTTTATATGATCCCGGGCAATGTTTACTTTATTATCAACAGCTTGCGCTAGCTGGGCAGCCCAGTTTAACGCTAAACTAGAGAGCAGTTTAATCAGCTTGTCACCCTTTGGGGCTTTGGTTGCTGTTTCAGATATTAGCTCTTCTGTTTTCTGGCTAATTTCATCATAGTCTAGACCATGAAGTGTTTCTACGTACCCTGGATTAATGCCACTGGTAAGGTCTACTAGGTTCAGGCGTGGTTAATTCAGCCATTTGGTTATGCTATGTTACACTCAGCTGCCTTTAAAAGTATAGATAACCCCTGTTACAACAGGTCACACAAAGAAGCAAAGGGTACAATGCTAGCTTTGAATCGTCGGTGGGTGTTGACCTCTTCCGACAGGTTTCACAAAGAAACAACAATGCAATATTATAGACTTACTAGGTACATACACCCTATGCTATGCTTAGCAACAATATGGCAAATGCTCACAAGTTACAGTGTTTGCCAAGGCTATGTTTTCCTGACAAAGGAAATTTTTTGTTATTGCTAGCTTTTAAGTTGTCGGTGGGTTTTGACCTCTTCCGACAAGTTTCGCAAAGAAACAATAAAGCAATATTATAGACTTACTAGGTACATATGCCCTATGCTATACTTAATAGCAATTAAATGGCCACTACTCAAGAGTTAAAGTCTGCCAATGCTACCTGTTCCTGATACAGGAAAAATTACCAGATCTTTGCCAACACACAATGATCCACAGACTAGCCAAACTCTGTACTTGCCAAACAAATCCTATCCGTAAACTTTACTGTAAATGTAAGTGGAGAAAACTATCAATCAGGTCTGGAGGGAACCACAAACTGATAATAGATTCTGGTGTCGGAGCTGGTAAGCTGAACTGAAACTTGGTTTCCTTTTAAAGCTTTACTCTTCTTATCTTTCTGTGTTTTCAGTTGTATTGACAAAACAAAAGGCTCATTTCAATCTAAGCTCGCCTCACACGGGACACACCAAAAATGTAGTGATTTTTGGATTAGCCTCACATGAGGGCACCACAAATGTAGTGATTTTGGTCTTAAATATTAATATTAATATTTTGTATTAATATTAATATTGAGTCAGATGATTCCTTCCAATATTTCGGGGCACCAGTCAGGATTCTCACCTTGACAATAAAGAACAATCATGAAAGATTGTTAACTGAATTAATATTTTATAAATTGGAGGAAGTTTATCATCTGACCAATCTGAAGGATTTAGTGAGATTCGGGCGAGCTTGTAGAGCCTCTGATTATCAACACAAGAATGACACAGTTTGCAATAAAATGAATTTATTAACAAAAAGATATACAAGAGTAAAATATCACACTCACTAAATACTACGAAGGAAAATGACTAAACTACTAAGGAAAAATGACTAAACTACTAAGAAAATTGAATCAATAATCAAACAGAAACTACAAACTACAACACAAATGGATGTTAACAAAACTGAATGCCAAGTAGATGAGCAACGGATTGGACGAAGCAATGAATGGGTAATTAGCAGTCTATGAGGGGGTCAACTGTGGTCTTTCTGGATGCTGGTATTAAAAATAAGTATTAATTTTATTAACTGATTCAAATATTAATAATTAATTATAACTAGTTATGATTAATTATTCATATTTATTTTGAGCTAATTTGCTACACTGGTAATAAAAATAAGTAAATAAAATTAACTCTGAATATAGATCACGTGTCTACTGTATCTATCTGTGTACGCTGACCCTAGAAAAACAGTCTCTACACAAATAGCAATCTCATTTAGCAACAACCTAATGCCAAGGCTTTTGGAAAAGGTTTGGTTAGCTTATATTTACGTTTCACTTGGTCGGGTGATCAGTCCGGCAATGGGAAACGTTGTCCACTGGTATCCTTCCGTGTGCAGTGGGAGACTGGATTGCTTTCCAACAGCTGCAGAGCTGCACTGAGTGCTGGAGGTCTTTGTGTAATCCAGAGAACTGTAGGTCAGATGGTGGTCGGTCCGTAGGATCTTCTGTAGGTTGGAGGTACTTGGGTTATGCAGGTCAGGAGTCAAAGTCCTCTGCAGAAGCACTTTGGCTGCTTGATCCCATGCGGTGAAAGGTTTACTCGCAAGAGTCTCACCTTGGTCGTGCTGTTGTTCTTCCCTCGTCAGGTCAGAAACTCAGAACGAGGGTCTGTTCACTTGGGAAAACTTTTATTCCTTCTCGTTGGGGAGGGGATTACTAATCCCCACCTTTCCTGATGTGGTGATGTGATTGGGTCACAGCATTCCAGGTGTCCGTCCCTTAACACGCCCACCTTTCATCCTGTGAAACTTGTTGTATTGTTCCAAAATACACAGTTAAATGTTAAAGACAATGTCTTTAGGACCTTGGAAATGCTGTATTTCTTTTTTAAACCTTTCTCAAAGTCCTTGTGGCAGTGTTCTGAACTCGCAGAGTCCAAACTTGATGCGAATTGGTTGAGGTATCACACTTCTGTCGCAGTGGGTGTAGTTGCATTGGCTTTTATTTCCAGTTGTGGTTTCTACTGTGTGTGCACAGTTTCCTGGATGAGTACAAAGACACATGTTCCTTACAGTATTCCTGTCCATTTTTGGTGATTTCAAGCCAATATGTTTAGAAAATGTCTTCCTTTCTGAGCATTTCTTTGTTCTTGCTGTGCTCTAGCCAGAACTGGTTTGGCAGCCCTAGGAGTCCATGGTCATTTGCACCTTGAACTCAGGCATGGAAGCCTAAGGTGAACAAAGGCAACTTGTGATGAGATTAGCCTATCATCAATGGGCCGTTGATGTCATCTTTCCTGTCTTCCACCTTTGGCAGTCCTGATTACAATAGTCGTTTACTTGTCGTTGAGGGTCCGATCACATTCTTTTGATTAATCAAAGTGGGACAAAAGAATGTCTGTTGTGAAGCTCTGGTGCCATCACGTCCGTTGTTCACTACACTATCCTCAATTAATTTGGATGCATGTCTCTAATTCTGATATTTTCTCTGTCAGCCTGAATATTTCCCTACATTTATGACATGTAAATCCCTCATCGCCGACAGAGAAAGCTATACTGAACATGTGACAAACAGAACACGATAATATACTAGGAGAGGATGACATGACTCACCGTGTTTGTAGACTGATCAGACTTACCACAGCTGTTTAATGAGCGCGTAGAAAAAGAAAAAGGAGCGTGCAAGAGACAGATGACAAGTTAACAAGCTAGCGAGATGCAAACGCGTTGTAATAGCGATTTAGATTAAAAGATTAAAAGCTAGCAACATCAGATTAATGTGGTAGCTTGTGTTGTCATCTTGCTGTTCCTTCCTTTACCGTCACAAGTCGTTGGCTGCCTTGGGCTGAAGGATGTCCATCACACTGCTCTGCCTGGTCTCTAGGGGGTCCTGGGTGGCAGGGCTGGATGACCTAGCCAAACTGGCATACTTGTGGGGTCATGAGAGAGAGAGATGGCAAAGGCAAATGCAAGTTCGTACAGAGGTGGTAAGCTATCTGTGTGGGAGAATGGCTATGTAGGCTAAGTAAGGTTTTGAATAGCTGATGTGGAGCAGCTAGTTTAGTGTTGGTGAATGCAAATAAGGCGGTTAAGTATCTTTGTTGACGGCTGTAAGCTGCGTCGACTGATGACTGGGCGGGTACATGTCGTCAAACTATTACTCAGAATACTGATGGTTCTTTCCACAGGTTACATTTAGATTTACATTTAGTCATCTAGCAGACACTTTTCTCAAAAAGCGACTTACAAATGAGAATAGTAGAAGCAATCAAATCAACATGAGTACAAAAGTATGTAAGTGCTGTGTCAGGTCACAGTTTCATCAGTAAAGTGCTCATAGCAAGTTTTTTTTTCTTAATACACAAATAGATAGAAATAAAAAAAAAAGAAAAGTAAGATAGAAATAAAAAGTAAGTGCTACTATTACTGGGTCAAGTGTTGACGAAAAAGATATGTCTTTAGCAGTTTTTTGAAAATGGCTAAAGGCTCAGCTGCTCGGATAGAGCATGGTAGGTCATTCCACCAGCCAGGAGAAGGTCCGTGAGAGTGATTTTGTGCCCCTTTGGGGTGGCACCAAAAGGCGCCGTTCACTTGCAGAACGCAAGCTTCTGGAGGGCGCATAAGTCTGAAGTAGTGAGTTTAGGTATAGTGGTGCAGAGCCAGTGGTTGGTCTGTAGGCAAACATTAGAGCCTTGAATTGGATGCGAGCAGCTATTGGCAGCCAATGCAAACTGATGAAGAGAGATGTGACATGCATTCTCTTCGGTTCGTTAAAGACCAGCCTTGCTGCAGCATTTTGGATCAGTTGTAGAGACTTGACAGTGCATGCTGGAAGGCCTGCCAAGAGAGCATTACAATAGTCCAGTCTGGATAGAACAAGAGCTTGGACAAGAATTTGTGTGGAATGCTCCGATAGGAAGGGTCTAACCTTCCTAATGTTGTACAAGGCAAATCTGCAGGACCGGGCCGTTGTAGCGATATGATCTGTGAAGCTTAAACAATCATCATCCATCACCACTCCAAGGTTCCTGGCTGTCCTGGAAGGAGTTATGATTGACCCAAGTAAAGGTTATGATGAAGTGTTGGGTTGGTACCGACCACAAGCAGTTCCATTTTTGCAAGGTTGAGTTGAAGGTGGTGGTCCTTCATCCAGGCAGAAATGGCTGTCAGGCAGGCTGCAATGTGACCAGCAACCGTCGGATCATCTGGTTGGAATGAGAGGTAGAGTTGTGTGTCATCAGCATAACAGTGATAGGAAAAAACATGTTCCTGAATGACAGATCCTAGTGATGACATGTAGATAGAGAAGAGAAGTGGTCCAAGCACGGAGCCCTGAGGTACCCCAGTAGCAAGACACCTCACCTCTCCAAGATACCCTGAAGGACCTACCTGAGAGGTAAGACTTGAACCACTGGAGTGCGGTTCCTGAGATGCCCTTCACAGGTGGATCTGGTGGTTAACTGTGTCAAAAGCAACAGACAGATCCAGCAAGATGAGTACTGATGATTTTGATGTTGCTTGTGCCAGTCTTAGGGCTTCAGTATCAGAGCACGGCAGTCTCAGTTGAGTGGCCACTCTTGAAGCCAGACTGGTGGTTGTCAAGGAGGTTATTCTGTATGAGATAAATAGACAGTTGGTTGAACACAACTCTCTCAAGTGTCTTTGCAATGAAAGGAAGAAGGGATACCAGTCTATAGTTTTCTAAAAGTGCTGTATTCAGAGTGGGTTTTTTAAGCAGTGGAGTAATCCTAGCCTGCTTAAAAGCTGTGGGAAATGTACCAGTGTGAAGAGAAGAATTGATAATATGAGTGAGTGCAGGTACAATTGAGGAGGAGATGGCCTGAAGAAGTTGAGTGGGGATAGGGTCAAGCAGACAGGTAGTAGGGTGATTGGAAAGAATGAGTTTGGAAACATCTGCCTCAGAGAGCATAGAAAAGGAGGGCAGAATTTGTGTGTTTTCCGTTAAGATGTTATTGTCAGTATGTGGTGTGGAGAACTGGCAAAATGTGGCAAAGTCATCAGCTGTAAGAGCTGATGTGGGAGGGAGGGGAGGAGGGCAAAGAACAGAAGAGAAGGTTTTGAAAAGTGTGCGGGAATCAGTAGAATTGTTAATTTTATTGTGATAGTATGTGGTTTTAGCATTGGAGACATCTGTAGAGAAAGAAGAAAGGAGTGACTGATAGAAGCTTAGATCAGTAGGATCTTTAGATTTGCGGCACTTCCTCTCTGCAGCCCTGAGTCTATACCGATGCTCACGGAGAGCATCGGATAGCCAGGGGGCAGAGGGGGTGGCGTGGGCTGGTCTGGATGAAAGGGGGCAGAAGTCATCTAAGCAAGATATTAGAGTGGTGCAAAGAGTGTCAGTAGTATTGGTAGTGTCCAGTGATGAGAACTGATTAGGGGGAGGAAGTGTGGATGAGGCCAAAGAGGATAGGTGGAAGGGGGAGAGCAAGTGTAGGTTTCGCCGAAAAGTAACGTGGTGGAGTGTGTGTTGAGTTAGGTGTCAGGTTGAGATTAAAAGTGATGAGGAAATGGTCTGAGGTGTGTAGTGGAGTAACCAGTGTATTGTCGGTGGAGCAACAGCGTGTGTAGATGAGGTCCAATTGGTTACCTGATTTGTGGGTAGCTGAAGTAAACACACGCTTGAGATCAAATGAGGCAAGCAGAGTGTGGAAGTCAGCAGCCTGAGGTTTGTCTAGATGGATGTTGAAATCTCCAAGTACTAGCAGAGGAGAACCATCCTCCTCAGGGAAGGATGAGAGTAACACATCTAACTCCTCCAAGAAGTTACCTATCTGACCTGGGGGATGATAAACAGCTACAACATGGATTTTAGCAGGGTAGGTGATGGTAATTGCATGTGATTCAAATGAGCCATTTTCACAGAGAGATGGTAAAGGATTGAACTTCCATTCAGTGGACATAAGCAGACCAGACTTTTTTCCTGTGGTTGGGATTGATTGCTCATGTCTGCCTCGCTGCTCAGAGTGGTCTGCATCTGTAACTCTGTATAGCTTTGTTTTGAATCTCTTACTTTCATTGTGCTTATATTATCATTACCATCTATCTAATATTGCCTACCACATTAATCTGACGTCGCTAGCTTTTAATCTTTAAATCTAAATCGCTATTACAACGAGTTTGCATCTCGCTAGCTTGTTAACTTGTCATCAGTCTCTTGCGCGCTCCTTTTTCTTTTTCTATGCATTCATCAAACAGCTGTGGTAAGTCGGATCAGTCTACAAACACGGTGAGTCAGTTATCATCCTCTTCTTCTATTGCAATGTGCCCTGCCTGTCACATGTTCAGTATAGCTTTCTCTGTCAGTGACGAGGGATTTACATGTCATTAATGTAGGGAAATAGTCAGGCTGACAGAGAAAATCTCAGAATTAGAGACACGCATCCAAACTTTAATCGAGGATAGTAAGAATGCAAGGGCTTTAGATACTATTTTGGATGCGACTAGCTTAGTAAACTGTACATTGTTCAGTTCCGGCTGTAGAGCCCGTGCAGCAGGGCAATTGGGTAACAGTAAGGCGGCCTAGCCACGGAAAACACCGCTCTTCCATTCCAATAAGAACATCAACCAGGTTCTCCCCACTCAGTGATGCACCCACTTAGAATCCTGTTGAAAGTGCTCTAGTTATTGACGATTCTATTACACGGAACGTGAAAATAGAGACACCAGCCATCGTAGTCACATGTTTGCCGGGAGCCAGAGCACCTGACATCAAAGCAAATTTAAAAGTGCTGGCTAATGCTAATCGTAAATACTCTAAAAATTATAATTCACGTCGGCACTAATGATGTTCAACTTCGCCAGTCGGAGATCACTAAAATTAACTTTAAAGAGGTGTGTGAACTCGCAAGTACAATGTCAGAAAGAGTAATTTGCTCTGGCCCTCTTGCTGTTCGTCAGAGTGATGAGATAGTTAGCAGATTATCATCACTCAATGGCTGGCTGTCTAAGTGGTGTCCGCAGAATAATATAGGTTTCATAGACAATTGGAAAAGTTTTTGGGGCAGATCTGACCTGTTGAAAAGAGATGGTATTCATCCCTCCTGGGATGGTGCTGCTCTTCTCTATATTAATATGGCACATATTACAGCTGAAACATGGCAAACTGGGGCCCAGGTCAGAAAGCAGACAGACCAGCTAAACCGACCGTCTGCTAGCTGCCTCACGTCACAGAAGTCAGATAATTCCCAGCACATAGAAACTCTTCCACCTAGATATTATCACATAGAGACTGTGTCTGTACCCCGAATTAGTAAAAACAAAAAACTACCAAACCCATTTAAGGGAAAAAATTTAATTGATGTTCAACAAATAAAAAATAGAGATAATACTGATAAACAAATGATAAAGATTGGGTTGTTGAATATTTAGATCCCTTTCTTTAAAAGCACTTATTGTAAATTATATTATCACAGACAATAATCTAGATATGCTGTGTTTGACAGAAACCTGGCTAAAACCGGACGATTACATTACTTTAAATGAGTCTAGCCCTCAAGGTTACGATTATCGACACAATCCTCATCAGAAAGGCAAAGGGGGAGGTGTTGCTGTAATTTATAGTAATATATACAGTATTACTCAAAAGTCTTTCAAATATAATTCCTTCGAAGTTATGGTACTTTATGTAATGTTATGTAAGTTGACATTTGTGCTGGCTACTGTATACAGGCCACCAGGACACCATATAGAGGACACCATATAGACTATCAGAGAATTTGCTGATTTTCTATTGGAGTTAGTACTAGCTGCAAACAAATCCTTGTTGGTGGTGATTTTAATATCCATGTAGATAATGAAAAAGGCACATTGGGATTGGCATTTACAGACATTCTAAACTTTATTGGAGTTAGACAACATGTGTCAGGACCCACTCATTGTCGTAATCATACTTTAGATCTAATATTGTCACATGGAATCGATATTGATGCTGTTGAAATTCTGCAGCAGAGTGATGAAATCTCAGATCATTATCTAGTCTTGTGTATACTACATTTAGTCAAGGCTGCTAAACTACCTCCCTGCCAAAAATATGGTAGAACCATCACTTCTACCACTAAAGATTGCTTTATAAATAATCTTCCTGATCAGTTTCATCGCCTTAGCATACCAGACAGCTTAGAAGACCTCAATGTTGCAACAGAAACTATTGTCTCTGTCTTTTCCAGTGCATTAGACTCAGTTGCTCCTTTGCGCTTAAAAAAGTTTAAGGAAATTAATCCAATGCTGTGGTACAATGAGCACACTCTGGCCCTAAAGGGAGCAGCCAGAAAAATGGCGCGCAAAACTATAAGTTTTTCGCATTTCGTGGAGAGAGAGAATGATTGAGTACAGAAAGGGCTTAAATACTGCTAGTTCTGCCTTTTTTAAAAATCTTTTAGAAGAAAATAAACACAACCCTAGGTATTTATTTGATACAGTGGCTAAATTAACAAGAAATAAAGCTTTTGTCTTATTGGTAAAAATTATTTTATTAATTATTAGGTTTAAAATAAAATTTCACAGTGAGACTTGGTAACCACAGGTAAAACCATACATGGCTACTCACTACCACTGTCAAATGATATATTATGATATGTTATATAGGTCTATAAAAACACCTAAACACAGGTAAAAACTATATACACACCTTCACAAAGAAATGAATTATATATTCCCCTACCCACCTAATAAATATATTGCAATAAAAATGGCTATAACATAGTTTTCAATATAAATATTCACCATTTCCACAAACCATGGTAATTTACTAGTTTATTCATGGTACAAGTTTGTGTGTTAGTGTGGTGATTTTGGGATTTAAAAGTCTTATCTTCAATTCATGGCACGTTTCACCTGTTTTCCTCATCAGTCTTGTTTGGGAATGTTGAGGCTGTTTCATCCAATTTAAAACTCTTCTTAATAATAGTAACCGGGAATAAACGCAGCTCCTTTAAGCTTTCGTCCCGTTATCCACTGGGCCGTGCTGCATAGTTCAAACTAGTGAAACACCTAAAAACAGCGCTATTTGTTCTGTATTTGTCATTACTGACCGAGAAATCACCTCATATGATTCAGTGACAGAGCGGTCTGAATTGATCCAAATCGTTTCAGATCGTTATGCAAGCGTGTTTGGCCAATTCAAAGAAAAAAATCGAGACAAAAGAATGATTAATTCACGAATGACTGATATCGCTGGTACCGTCGTCAGAAATACGGGACACATGTAAAAACTGAAAACGTTTCTCAGATCAGTCGGAGGAGTGTGCATGGTACAAACAGTGTGTATATAGCCGTGCAGCTGCACACGCCACTGCGGCCAAGAATCTAACCAAATTTAGCCGCACCGCCAAGAAAAGAGGAGGAGGGAGATTGAGGTGCCGCGGGCCGCCAGTTGATGAGCCCTGCCCTATACCAACTAAGCTATTGAAAGAGATGCTTCCAGAGGTCATAGACCCTCTTCTTTGTAGTGATTTTTACTTTGTCCATCCAAGGACGTGAAGTAAAATAGGGATTGGTACTCACGTCACCGCTGACGTTGCGATTTTTGGATCACACGTCTCTTAAGGTGTGGTTGAGTACATCAGATGACCACTTCCCCCTTTTTCCCTTGTTCAGGGCACCAGTCAAGGTCTTTTACCTTGGCGGTATGAGAACACTCTCAACAGGAGCTTTTCATTCATTTAGAGTTAACGTAAAGTGGCTTATTTATTTGAAAGATTGGTGATGGGGCTGTATGTTGACCAGCAGTGGGGGTTGGGAATTTAAGCTGAAGGGGCTGTATGTTGACCAGCAGTGGGGGTTGGGAATTTAAGTGTTCTGCCTAAAGTCTGCAGCTTCCTCTGGAGGGCTGCACCACAGGTCCAATCCACTATCTCTTATTTTGGAGGTCTCCTATAAGGAAGTTTGGATGACTGGAATGGAGAACAAAATAAACAACCCTGGCTGTGATCTGCAATATTTTACTCTACATGCGGCCAGTAAACTAGCTGAATGGGAATTTCACAGGAGGGCTTTGACCCCCCTTTCCTGACATCCAAAGGGATTGTCATGGGCATGCAAAATAAACCTTGTGGTTTATAGAAATTGACTGAAAAGTCTGAAGCAAAATTGAAGTGAAAAGTAATGAATCCTTCTTAGGCTGAAGTTAAGGTCTAAAAGTTACAGGGACTTGATGTCTGCAGAATCTAAAAGACCCTGTTCAGTTATGGGCTACCCCCCTTTCCCTGGCTGTTGTCCACAGTCTGAGATGTTTGGTGGAGGGGGAGGGGGCCCGACCTGGTTATGCTAAGAAAGCCAGGTTTCTGTCAGTGGAGATGTACTCCTCTGACTTAACTCTCTGGAGTCGGGTAACGCGCCGGCGCGTTTTGCAGGATTTTTTTCACATTGCAGCAAAACAGACTTAAAATACTCCGTCATTTTTTGTCATAGAGACATAAGTAATATATCAATTGAAACTATAGAATGTCTTCTTTTATTTGTGTACACTCAGAGTAAAAACAAAATGTTGTGCTTTTTGTAAAATAAAGAAAACTAACATGATGCGTGCTCTCTCGTCTCCCTCTGAACGAAGTCCAATCTGATAGTTCTCAGAAAATGAACTGTAACTTAGTGAATACTAATGACAAAAAAATTAGACTTATGTCTAAAGAAACATTGAAATGTCAGGTTTTAAATCGTGCAAGTCAAATTCGAAAACAAACATTCTGTGTTTATGTAATCTGTATGAAAAGAGAGCCATGTCAGAAGTCTGTGATTCAGCTCATTATCCGCTAATGAGGCCACGCCCACGGAGCCAGTGCTATTCTGAGGCAAATTCTGAGGCAATGCATGCATTTATCGTCTCAATCGTGTATTTATTGTCTTGAAAAGTGTTTATCTGGATGTTAAAGCCATGGTTAGCGACCTCTAGAAGACATGCCGTTAGTTCCTGGTTCCTGTTCTTCTTTATATGAATTTGTGGACTAAAGGTGTACACAGCGCCCTCCGGCTGCAAGAATGAATTGAAAACACAGTATCCAGCATTCAGTGATGACAATAAATATTGAATAAATATTACTCCTCTGTATAGAAAATTGACATAAACATATAAGAATCCATCAATATTTCTCCAAATGTGCATGCTTTTAAGCTAAAAGCCTATATGAAATGCCATAGAGGTAACATAATTGTTCAGACACTAATAGAAATACATTTTAAAGTATATAATAGAATACCATTATATTAAATTGTAATAATATTTCAGAGTATTGCTGTTTATGATAAGCTGAGACATGATTACAGAGGGTTTTTTCACAGCCTACCTGACTGAAAGGCCTCATTATTATGCAAGTTATTTCAGGTCATTATTATGTGATTCTTTTGTCTTCTCAGGTGAGAATCACCCATTATTCATGATGATTCACGCCTCCACACATACTGTGTTTCTTGACAAAAAGTGTCTTACAAAAACTAAATCAATATATTGTTTTATATGAAGGAGTAAGCAGCATAATTTTAACATAATTTTGAAGCAAAAACTCTAGTCTACAACCTCCAATACCCAGAACTGTTGTGAACACAGATTTAATATATATTTTTTGGCTTTATTTCAGTGACTGAAGTTTTTTGTTTTTTCAATAACCACGCATAAACATTATTCCTTCAAAAACACAAACATGTATATACATGTTTCTCACATATTATGGTAGCCTAGTTTGTGCTGAATACAGTGTAATGACACTTTTGCATTAATATACATTAATACATTAATATGTTTATGAACAACTGAAAACAGCACAAATGTCAGGGCATGTCAAAACTTCTCCAGGCCCCAAATCAGCCTCAGACTCCAGAGGGTTAAGGTCTTTGAGGGCTTTGAGAAGTATATGCTGCATATCTGCTAAGTTCTCAGCATCCTTACTTTTGGTCCCTCTAGATTTCCTACTCCTATTATGGCTATTCTCTTATTATGGCTATGGTTATCTCTACCCTTCTTCTGTCTTTGCCCTCTGTAATCCCACTGCCTGCTCTCATTTCTGGGGGCATACCTGTGATTGTTATGTTCCCTGTAACCTGAGAACCTAGGGCTCTCTGTGCTCTGCTGGAGATTGCTGCAATGAGCATAGTTGTTTCGGGGAAGTTCTGACTCTTTCATTTAAATGGGAGTCTTAGAGTCATGTCTAGATTCATGCACAGAAGCAAATGGCTCTCTGTTCTTCCCTGTCTGTGCCTGCCTTCTCATTGTCCCAGGCTCACATGGCGAGCTGCCTCAGTTCTCCTGCGGACATGTTTTCAACATCTACCATGAGTATGAATGGTTTCCTAACAGTGGGGTAAAGGTTACTTACAAACAGGCTCTTAAACATTACATCCTCTTCAGCCCTAGGGTCATCTTTGCCAGCAAAATACATTTTCCTCAATCGCTCATAATACTCTCTGGGAGACTCATGGCGGCCTTGCTTAATTCTGAAAGCTGAGAGGCGAGAGGCAGATGGGTTCTGATACAGAGAGTATACTCTACCAGAAGGGCTTTATACAATTTGTCATAATTGTTAGCGATAGCTGGGCTTTGTCTATCCCTGAAGCCATGGACAATCTGGGCTGTGGTCTATCTCAGAAGAAAGACTTTGTCTGCCATGCTGGCTTCAGGAAAGTATGTCAAGGCTGCATTTACATCCTTTAAATACAACTCTATATGTTGTTATCAGTAGTCTCAGGGTTAAAAACCTCTATGTCGCGTGCTAATTCTCTAAGAATTTGCAGTCTGTTGCTAGATGGTAGCATGCTAGTAAGCTTAGGTAAGGAGCGGACAGTTTTAGGAGAGTCACTTACAGTTAGGCTGCTTGAGGCTGTGACATCACTGTCCTGATAATGCTTTCTCTGTTCAAAGCTATAAAACAGTGGGTCCCTAACAGTTGAACCAAAGGAGCGGGGGTACCCACTTTGTGGTTCAGGTTGCTGGTGGGGGAGACGCCTACCTTTCTCCAATTCGCTGATCCTTGTTCCTATTCCTTCACATCTCTGCCTTGCAATGCTATCTTTGTTTACCGACATAGATGTTTTAGCTGCTGTCTCAGCTCCTACTCTACCCAAGTGCTCCCTATGCTGGATTTGGGTACCATTTGAGTCAGGAAGCTGTTGTTTGAACAGAACACAAGTTTCATTTTCTATTTCTTGTTGCTTTTTCAGCTCAGAAATTTCAAGCAAAGCTGAACGTAACTCAGCTTTAGTCCTAGTCTCGCTAGAGCTTAGAGAATTGAACTTCTCTGTCTGTACCAGCAGGTCATTTCGAGTATGGGTTAACTCTGTTTGCAGAGTGCCCATGTCGGTTTTGACTCTTTTAAGTTCGACCTCCTGACTGTCAGTAATGGACCGTAAGCTTTTTGTCTCTGATGACAATCTACATATTTTAGCCCTTAATTTCAAATTATCCCTACACAGATCAACCAGCTCATTTTGAGTTCCTGGAACAAATCTTTGTTCTGTTCTTGGGCAAGGGATATTTTGTCTGTGGCCTGGTTTGGTTGTACAGGCCAGTTTAGTGCTAGGCTGGAAAGAAGCTTTATCAGTGAAGCACCCTTTAAGGCCTGGCTTACTGCTTCAGCGGTCATATCAGCCATCTTTATTTATTATATATACTTGTCTTGTATATATAATAAATAAATTATATATATATAAAAAAAAAAAAAAATATAATATATATATATATATATATATATAATATATATTATATATATAAATACACCACCTGAATTAGCTAAACTCTTAAAGTTTACCACAAGTGTAAGCAGCTCTAAGCCACTCTAGACAATGAATGTCACACACACTAGAGGGTGAGAATTCTAGCACTTGTCTATAATTTGTCAGAGGGCACTACCCTTACCTGACAGGTTCACATAAAAATTCCAAAACCGTATGATATACTTACAAGGTGAACACCATATGCTATGTTTCTAGTAGTAATTAGTTATAATCAACAATTACAACATTGCAAAAATGATGCAAGCTCTATGCCCAATAAAATCACAATTCTATACACTTTGCAACCAATCCTATTCATAAATAGTACCTTAGAGTTTAGCAGGGAAACTATCAATCAGGCTTAGAGAGAACCACTCTTGCTATGCATTTGGTTTCTGACTTGGTGAAAGACTTTGTTTCCTGCTAAAGTTACTTCATTTGTTATCTTTCAGTGTATTGACTTGTGTTGATAAAACAGAAGGATCATTTCAATCTAAGTTAGCCCACCCAGGGATGCCAATTATGTAGTGATTTTTACTTTGTCCATCCAAGGACATGAAGTAAAATAGGGATTGGTACTCACGTCACCGCTGATGTTGCGATTTTTGGATCACACGTCTCTTAAGGTGTGGTTATGAGTACATCAGATGACCACTTCCCCCTTTTTCCCTTGTTCAGGGCACTGGTCAAGGTCTTTTACCTTGGCAGTATGAGAACACTCCCAACAGGGGCTTTCATTCATTTAGAATTAATGTAAAGTGGTCAGCTGATTTATCTGAAAGATTGGTGATATTGCTAACTTGTAGAACCTCTTCTGTATTATCAGCACAAGGAAGACACAAGTGTAATAAAATAAATTTTATTAACAAAAAGATAAACAAGAATAACTAACACAACTACTAAATGAATACCATGAATGATAAAGGAATAAAGTGCATAAGATACATAGAATACAAGTGATTAAGTTGGGTGTGGCTATGGAAGAGTTACGTTATCTCATGGAAAGATAAATTGTTTCTCTGAAAATAATAAGGTGGAGAACCTTATTATGCACCAAACAAATAAACAAAAGATTATTTGTTATTAACTAACATCAGCTATATTACATCTAATGGGAATTAGAAATTATATGCTGATTGTTACGTCCCGTATTGTTTTCTCCCTCTCTTTCACTCTTACCTGTTACAGGTCCTGTGATTGGATGACGTCGCTGCCAGTCATCGGATCCACGCGACATCCCGAGAACCAATCAGACGCTAGTGGGCACGTATAACCAGATGCGTATAACCCGGATGCAACAGAGCGCGGGAAAAGCGCTTGCTTTTCTTTTGTTTGCTCGCCTGCGTTTGCTCTTGTAGCTTGCTCTTGTTTTGCCCTTGCTTAGTTTGATTCGTTTATTGTGTGTTTGCTTTGTTTGAAACTTTGCTCTTCATGTTCTACTACTGAGTTTATGGTGTGACTTGACTCTCGGTTTACCAGAGTTTGTTCAAGTCCTTCTCCAATACATAGTGATGGGACCAGGTTAGTATGTCACATGACTTACACCTCACAGCACGTAGAGTAAAGTTGTTTAAACACACTAGGTTAGGAGCGGGTGCCAAATTTCTGTATTTATGTTTGTTAGTTAGTGTAGATAGTGTTCTATACTGAAGATGTTATTTTCTTTGCTTTCTTTTGTTTAGCTTAGTATTTGTTGGGGTTTAGTTAACTTGTTTTGTTTTATTGATTTCTTTGCTTTAGCACCGCTCTTGTCCCTCGCTTTGTTATCGTTTATTCTTTACGTTTGTATATAATTTGTAAATAGGTATTTATTTGTTTTGGATGTATGTTTGGTTCACTGCTTATTGTATTATTGGGTGTTTTGTTATATTGAATTATTTTTTCTTACTAAAAGCAACTACAAATTCAGTTTTCCTCTCTGCCTGTTCCTTTATCACACACATCACATCTCCTTAATAAATGAGTCCATTCCTTTTAGCAGCATTTTAATAGTTAATTTTTCTTGTGTTACGTCTCCATATTCCCTAGATGCCAGGGGGGACGTAACATAATTGGGGGCTTGTCCCAAAGCGATGCTGTCTTCTTTTTTGAGGAATGAGATGTGTGTTATTGTTACAGGCAGAATTTTGTGTGAACGTAGGTTCAGCAAATTTAGTCTTGTGGCATATGTTGATGAGTTTTGATGGTGTTTAACTTGCAGAGCTTTGTTAATAATCCCTCATTAGAGGTGATTGAGAAGTGCAGAAAAGATGAGTTGTTAATTATAGCTAACCACTTCCAAATTGCGATTCCAAAGCAAACTTTAAAAAAGAAAATTAAAGCTAAAATTGATTGATTGTTTAATTGATTGAGTGTTAAGCTTGCCTGACGTAGACCGAGGGCAGATCTTGTGGGCGTGGAGCAGAATGCTGGGAAAGTAGGTGAAGGTGATGGCGAGTTAGTCACAGCTGAGGCGGAGGCTAACGTTGGGGCAACTCTTCCACCTTTTGAACCTTTTTCACCAGTCTCTCCCAGGTCAACAGGGGAGGCGCAGGTGAGAGTGTGCATCGCACGGCTCCGTATGGAAGCTCAAGAGAGAGCACAATCCCGCCAGGCAGAACTAGATCTGCGTCTACAGGTGCGCAAGCTCGAAATTGAAGCCGATAAAGAGGTTAAGCTTCGACAGTTGGACATCGAGGCGGCGAAGGCTGCTGCGGTTTCCTCTGTTCCACGGAACTCTTCATCGGTAAGTGATAATTCAGCTAATTTGAGTACAGCCACTTTTGATGTTGGCAAACACATTGCCTTTGCCAAGTTTTCATGAAGCGAAGTGGATAGCTATTTTAACGCTTTCGAAAGAATTGCAACTTCTTTGGGTTGGCCAAAAGAGGTATGGTCATTGTTGTTGCAATGTAAATTAGCTGGGAAAGCTTTAGAGGTTTATTCAACCCTGTCTTTAGAAGACAGTCTTAAGTATGAGGTGGTTAAGCTAGCTGTACTTAAAGCTTATGAATTAGTCCCAGAGGCCTATAGGCAGCAATTTTGTACTCGTAAGATGGGAGACTCAACAGATATACCATTCTGAGTCTGTCCTGTACGGGGATAGACATTAACAGATACAACACTGTTCTGAGCCTCTGGTCCATCCAGAGAGACAACAACAGATTCCATGATCTGAGTCTACAGCTTGCGAGGAAGCAACAAAGACAACCACATTCTAAGCCTCCAGCTTTTGAGGAAAGAGACGTTAACACTCTGGGGTCGGCGGTCACGTCGGCGTGATCACCGCATTTTTTTTCTAACCAGTGTGAAAGAGACTCAAAATACTCTGTCAATGTTGCACATACAATTAAGAGTTATACACCATTTTAATCTGTGGAATATTTTCTTTTATTTGTGTACACTCAGAGTAAAAACAAAATGTTGTGCTTTTTGTAAAATAAAGAAAACAAACATGATGTATGATCTCTCGTCTCCCTCTGAACGAAGTCCAATCTGATATTTCTCAGAAAATGAACTGTAACTTAGTGAATACTAATCACAAAAAAATTAGACTTGTGTCTAAAAAAACGTTGAAATGTCAGGTTTTAAATCGTGTAAGTCAAATCGAAAACAAAACATTCTGTGTTTATGTAATCTGTATGAAAAGAGAGCCATGTCAGAAATCCGTGATTCAGCTCATTACCCGCTAATGCGGCCACGCCCACGGAGTCAGCGCTATTCAGACGCAAATTCAGTCAATACATGCATACATCGTCTCAATCGTGTATTTATTGTCTTGAAAAGTGTTTTGAATAGCCATAGTTAGCGATCTCTGGCCTCTGTTAGTTCAGTTATTTCCTGGATTGCCTATTCTTCTTCAGTGCTCAGGCATTTGTGGACAAAAGGGCAGAGCGCCCTCCGGCTTCAAGTATGAATTGTAACACAGTATCCAGCACTCATTGTAATGACAATAAATCCTGAATATTACTCCTCTGTATAGAAAACTGACAAACATATGAGAATCCATCAATATTTCTCCAAATGTGCATGCTTTTAAGCTAAAAGCCTATATGAAATGCCATAGAGGTAACATAATTGTTCAGACACTTTGCATCACAGAAATACATTATATTTTAAAGAATATAATAGAATACCATTATTTTAAATTGTAAATATTTCACAGTGTTGCTGTTTTTTCTGTATGTTTGATATACACCATGAGCTTGAGACATGATCAATGTCTCACAGGTTTTTTTCACAGCCTACCTGACTGAAAGAGCTCATTATTTATGCAGCTCATTAGAGCTCTTTATGCATTCTTTTGTCTTCTCAGGTGAGAATCACCCATTATACATGAGGATTCACGCCTCCACGCATACTGTGTTTCTTGACCAAAGATGTTTTAGAAAATTTAAATCTCTCTATTGTTTTATATGAACAAGCAGGCAGCATAATTTTTTACCTCATTTTGAAGCAAAAACTCTAGTCTACAACCTCAAATACCCAGAAGTCTTGTGAACAAAGATTTAATATATTTTTTTTGGCCTTATTTCAGTGACTTAAGTTTTTTGTTTTTTCAATAACCACGCATAAACGTTATTCCTTCAAAAACACAAACATGTACATACATGTTCCTCACATATTATTGTAGCCTAGTTTGTGCTGAATTCAGTGTAATGACACTTTTTCCATTAATATGTTTATGAACAACTGAAAAAAGCACAAATGTCAGGGCATGTCAAAACTTCTCCAGGGTCCCAAAAATCCTCAGACCCCTGAGGGTTAACAAACACTACATTCAAAATTTCCGTCCAGCGAGACAGTGATGACATCTGCAACAAGGTTAAGCTCAGGAGAGCAAACCTTCAATCCAAGGTACCTTCGTCTGCGTGTTCCAGATTGTTAAGGACCTTCTGCACCTACACCAGGGCCTCATCTGCGTGTTCCAGATTTTAGGACCCTTTGGTGCTCCAGGAGATCAGCATCCCATAGAGCTTTGTGTTCAAGACTGTTGAAACAGATTCTGGCTCCTCTCCCCACTGCATTGTCACCCAGCACAACCAGTGGAAGACGTCACCATCATCGGACTCAACCAAGTGGAACGTAAATATTACTTAACCAAACCTCTTTCCAGAGACCTTGGCATTGTTGTATATTATCAGCATATAATTTCCTAATTCCCATTAGATGTAATATAGCTGATGTTAGTTAAAGGTGATAGAGAGGATTTTTTCGTCGACTGAGAATCCAAAGACTGTTACTGAGTTTTTGAAATGAGCGCATGCGTAAGAACAACCCCCCTCCTTCGAAGGAACGCCTCCCAAAACTCGTAAACACCCGTATTGGAATACGAGTGTTTACCACCGGCATTCGCTGTGTTGTGTTAGTGGATTCATTATGTCGGACTCACCGCAGGTAACTCATAATCTGCAGTTGTTACTCCTGTCTCCGGACAAAAACATTGCATGCGGCGCCTGTGGAGTGTGGAAAGTTACTGGAGCGCGCAGCCGCGCTCGTCTCTCACAAGGAACGTCATGGCAGTGATTGACAAGCCAGAGGGCCAATCCGCGCACGTCTCTCACAAGGAACGTCACGGCAGTGATTGACAAGCCAGAGGGCCAATCGTTTACACGATGATCGCGTAAACGATTGGCTGATGTTTTTAAGGCCCTACCTCATGCACAGATGATGTATATTAATATTATTCCTTTCAGTGCACCTAATAAATAGTCTTTTATCAGTTAGTAAAGACAGTTTCAAGTAATATTGCAAAAATGTATAAAACAAAACATCCTCTTTAGCACCTTTAATAACAAATCCGATGGATGGATCCGATGACTGGCAGTGACGTCATCCAATTACAGGACCTGTAACAGGCAAGAGTGAAAGAGAGGGAGAAAACAATACGGGACGTAACAATCAGCATATAATTTCTAATTCCCATTAGATGTAATATAGCTGATGTTAGTTAATAACAAATAATCTTTTGTTTATTTGTTTGGTGCATAATAAGGTTCTCCACCTTATTATTTTCAGAGAAACCAATTTATCTTTCCATGAGATAATGTAACTCTTCCATAGCCACACCCAACTTAATCACTTGTATTCTATGTATCTTATGCACTTTATTCCTTTATCATTCATGGTATTCATTTAGTAGTTGTGTTAGTTATTCTTGTTTATCTTTTTGTTAATAAAATTTATTTTATTACACTTGTGTCTTCCTTGTGCTGATACTACAGAAGAGGTTCTACAAGTTAGCAATATCACCAATCTTTGGGCCATCATGAAGGGTCCGGCCGACCCTTCCTGATGGCCCAACAGCTCCGGGACTCCTGCCGCAAATGGCTGCTGGCCGACAGAAGCGACGTGGAGAGGATCATCGACCGAGTGGTACTGGAGCAGTTCATCACTCGGCTTCCAAGAAGAACGGCCGAGTGGGTCCAGTGCCACCGCCCCACATCGCTGGAGTCGGCCATCCACCTCACGGAGGACCACATGGTGGCGTGCCCCGGGGTCGGCGAACCCCTCCCATCAGCTTCTCTCTCTCCCTCTCTTCCACCTCCTTCTCTCTCTCGGCCTGTCCCTTTACCCAGGTCCCGTCCGCCCGGCCCTCCTCGAGAATAACCAGGTTCCCTATTCAGCTCCACGAGTCCCGCCCAGGGGGGCGGGACTGCCACCGGCCGGGTTGGACCCCACTCCTGTTTCTCCACTCTCTCCACGTCAGCCGCTTAACCCACTCTCTGCCACTGGAGCGGCGGGGAGGTCTGGGCCGGCCTGCTGGCGTTGCGGGGACCCGGAGCATTTCGTGGACAGGTGCCCAGTTATGGAGGTGGGGACAATGGTCCGGGTCCTGGATGTCCCGCAGGCTGCCCCTGGTCAAGCTGGGTGGTACCAAATACCTTTGAGCATCATACCTGTGGCAGTTAACCCGCACCTCCGGCATCCGTTAATTTTGGGAACCAATTGGCCAGCGTTTACAGAATTATTGGGGGCTTTATGTACGGATGCCTCTTGGGGAAAAAATGCACTGGAGGGGAACGCGAGTGTGCAGGCAGGAGAGACTGAACCGGGACCACTGGGTACTGCCTCAGGGGAACAGAGCGAAATCAAGAAACTCATTCTCTCATAGCGCAATGATTTTCCCCTGGAGCAGTCTCAGGATGAGACGCTGAAACGTGCGTTTGAACAGGTCAGTACCATCGACGGTCAGCCTCTCCATCCTTGACAAGTGCTTACTTATCCATATTTTGCAATTATAAAAAATAGGTTGTATCGAGTCACCCAAGATGCTCAGACAAAAGAAGATACAACCCAGTTGTTAGTTCCTAGGGAGCCGCAGGGAAATGCTTTTTCAAGCGGCTCATTCTAATCCAATGGCTGGTCATTTAGGACAGGTGAAGACACTAAATCACCTAATGACCCGATTTTTTTGGCCGGGCATTCACGAGAATGTGCGCAGGTGGTGCGCGGCTTGTCGTGAATGTCAGTTGGTAAACCCACCGGCCACCCCAAAAGCGCCTTTGCGCCCACTCCCATTAGTGCAGGTCCCCTTCGAGAGAATTGGCATGGACCTCATCGGGCCATTAGAGCGATCAGCAAGAGGACATCGTTTTGCATTAGTCATTGTGGATTATGCAACACATATCCGGAAGCAGTGGCTCTCCGCAACATTTCCGCTAAGAGTGTTGCTGATGCACTGTTTTCTTTAATCTCCCGAGTGGGGGTTCCCAAGGAAATCCTCACTGATCAGGGCATGGTGTTTATGTCACGGACGTTACACGAACTTTACGAATTATTGGGCATTAAATCGATTCGCACCAGCGTCTTTCACCCACAAACAGACGGGCTGGTTGAACGTTTTAATCACACGCTTAAAACAATGATTCGTAAATTCGTTCAGGAAGACACCAAAAATTGAGATAGATGGTTGGAATCCCTGTTGTTCGCTGTGCGAGAGGTCCCGCAAGCCTCCACGGGGTTTTCCCCCTTCGAGTTACTGTATGGACGTCAGCCCAGGGGGGTGTTAGATGTCATAAGAGAAACTTGGGAGGACGGACCTTCTCAATCTAAAAACGAAATTCAGTATGTGCTGGACCTGAGAACAAAACTCCACACTTTGGGGCGGCTTTCTATGGAGAATTTGTTACAGGCCCAGGACAAACAGAGCCGGCTGTATAATAGGGGGACCAATTTACGTAAATTTGCACCGGGAGATAAAGTGCTTGTATTGCTCCCAACGTCAAGTTCAAAATTACTTGCAAAGTGGCAAGGACCGTTTGAGGTCACACGGCAAGTTGGAGAGCTCAATTATGAGGTAATACGCTCAGATAGGAGGGGAGCACGTCAAATTTACCACCTCAATCTCCTGAAAAAATGGAATGAGGTAGAATCGGAGATGCTGGCGACGGTGATTAGCGGAAAGGATGATCTTGGGCCAGAGGCGAATATAAAAAAAACAATCCCTCGCACTGGCCCCAGGGGGAGATCATCTCTCGCCCTCCCAGCTCATTGATTTAACCAGATTACAGGCAGAGTTTGCTGACGTGTTTTCCCCCCTACCTGGCCGTACAAACCTCATTCAACACCATATCGAGACAGAGTAGTGGTGGTTCGCAGCCGGCCATATCGCTTACCTGAACACAAGAAAAAAGTAGTTCAGGAAGAATTAGGTGCGATGCTTGAAATGGGGGTAATAGAAGAATCCAACAGTAACTGGGCGAGCCCGATAGTTTTGGTTCCTAAAATGGATGGCTCGGTGCGGTTCTGTGTGGATTATCGCAAGGTGAATGCTGTGTCGAAGTTCGATGCATATCCAATGCCACGGGTTGACGAATTGCTTGACCGGCTCGGTACGGCTCGTTTTTACTCGACAATGTATTTTTATGTGAATGAGTGGGATGGATGATTTTCACATCATTTTGAAGCAAAAATTCTAGCCTACATCATACATTTTTCAAAAGTCTTGTGAACAAATATTCATTATGGGTTTTATGGCAGTGACTTTTTTTGTCACATACCACGCATAAATGTCATTTTCTCAAAACTACAAACTTTTACATGAATGCTGCTCACATTTTATTGTAGCAGAGTTTCTGCTGAATGCAGTGTAATCAGACTTTAGCCATGAAAATATTACAAGTAACAGAAATAAGCACTAATTGCAGGGTTACGTTAATTTTCATGGAATTTTAGTTTGTTTATCTTCAGTCACATTTCCCTTTGTTTAGTTTCCTGCCACTCGTCTGTTTCAATGGACACTAACTCAATCATCACAGCTGTTCGTCATTTAGTTCATCTCCATTGTGTATTTAAGTTCCTCCCTTGTGCACTCTTCATTTGTCCAGAATTGTTTGTGTTTTAGTGGCACACTGCCTCAAGTGTTAAAGGGGGGTATCACACACAGTTTCTCATGTTAATCTTAAGTACCTTGTAGCGTTCCCACATAAGGGGAAGCCTAATTATAGTATCAGTTGCCAATAATAATGCATTGACTATTATATGTTAATAGCTTTTCTCTGTGTACTGTTTTTCTCCCTTATGTGTTGTCTGTGTTTGACCCCGATTTATTCCTGCGAGATTCTCCTCGCGCTACATCATCACGTGACGTTACGTCATCTCAGTAGGATGTTTACAATGTTTTTTCCTATATAAGGAACCGGCACGCCGCGTTTCACAGCGCACGCCTTTTTTATTCATATATAAATCCTTTTTTCATCTGCTTCAGATCCTGACTGTTTGTTGGAGAGTTGATTTTTTTGCCGTCTCTTGTGGAGTATATTCCTTTGTTTTTTGCATGGATTACACACCCCAGAGGACTATAAACAGTTGGACTGCTCCTGAAGATACTGCTCTCGGACTTGCTATTTCCCCGGTGAGACTGATCCTATCTAAACTTTTTTATGCGCTGGACTCTAGAGACTTTTCAGACATAAACATGCACACACACACACATTTACATACATTTTTTCACCTTGGACGTTTAAAGTGTTTTTTGTGTGTACACGGATTGAATTGTAAATACACTTGGGTCTATTGATAAAACATTTGTCTCCTGTTTTATTTTTATTTTTCGCTGTGACCGATCCATCTTTCAGTTTCAAATGATCTGTAAATCCAGCATAGAACTGGGCCTTGTTTATGAAACCATAAGCGCCGATCCTGAGGGCTCGAGCAGCCACGGAAAACATGAAATATTCTCCATTCATTTTAACCAATAAAAACGCAATTGCAACTATCAGTTTCTATGGTTATTTTAATGACAAAAATCGAGAGTACATCAATGTAATGCGTGAGAAACAAACTCTCAGCTCCACTTAACGCTGGGTTCTTTGGGAGGCAAGGTTACCTTTCCCTCACAACCAAAAACACACTTATTTGGTGACATTTTTGATTTCATGAAGTCCTGTGACCTGTGCAGTGCTGCCGACTACTTCTGTAAAGCCGAACGCGCATTGATGGGCGTGCTCTTGCTCTCTCTCTGGTCAACGTGTGTGCGTGCGCCCTTCTGGGAGAAGTGCCCATACAAGAAATTGTAAAAATACGTCCTCAGAAGTTCGTGAGGATTTGGAAGAGTATTTTTGGCACAGAAATAATCCGTCATATGACCAACTTGTGTTTTGAAACTTTGGCCATGTTTAGCATGATAATCCAACTCTTTAACAGCGTAAATAAGTCAGAATGCATAAAATAGTATTATACCCCCCCCCCCCCCCCCCCAACATCATGTTTAAATTGATTGATGATTGATTGATTGATCTTGAACTTTATTAATCCCCAAAGGAGAAATTCACTTGTCACAGCAGCAGCAACATACTATAAATAAATACAATAAATACATTAAATAAAATAAAACTACCTGTCATGGGTGTTTTGGTTTGGTGTTCATGTTTTTGTTTTCATGTCTTTTATTTTGTAGTTTGTTTCATGTTGTTCGGTTGTGTCATGTTTCCCTTGCTCCTCATGTTCTCCCTTAGTCCATGTGTCATGTTCTTATTGGTTGGTTATAGTCTTGTGGTTCTCTGTTCTGTTTTGTCATTGGTTCTCTTGTTCCTTGTGTCACTTCCCCATAGGTTGTCATAGTCATGTGTTCTCATAGTTCTTGTATTTATAGCCATTGTCTTCCCCATGTACCTTTGTCGTGTATTGTAAATGTAACCCGCTGTTGGTGAGTCTTTTAGTCAAGTCTGTTTTCAAGCCAAGTCTGTTTTCAAGCCATGTCAAGTCACGTCTTTGTTTTTGTTCCTGTTCACTTTTTGGATTAATATCATTAATCTGCACTTGGGCTCTCACTACGCTCGCTTCCAGTGGACTCCCTGTTACACTACCCCCCAAGAACCCAGCAAACACAGCATATCAGACAACAAGTCATGATCACAATTGATTAAATAATCTCACAGCAGTTGGAAGCAAAGACCTTCTGTAATGCTCCCTTGAGCGACGTGGATATTATCTAGCATTACAGAAGGTCTGTTACTAAATGAACTGCACATAGCATGCACTGTCATGGAAGGGGTGATTTTTCCACTTCATGATGGAAGACAATTTCCCTACCATCCTTACTTGCACAATTTCATCAACTGAGGGCAAAAAAAACACAACTGAGCTTGCCTTCCTAATCAGTTTGTCAAGTCTGTTTTTGTCCCTCACAAAAATCCCCCACCCAGCAAACCACAGCATAAAAGATTACAGATGCCACTACAGTGTCATAAAAAAGTCCTTAACAATATTCAACACACCCCAAAAGATCTCAAATGTCTCAACAATGAAATACGACTCTGGCACTTTTTATACAAGTGTGATCACACCAGTCCAACTTATTTAAGTAGACCCCCAGATATTAATGAATTTGAAGTATACTTAGTATTCTTAGTTTGGATCCAGCCTCTTATGAAGAATTCCAAATTTTGCTAACATGTAGGCCTATGCATTACTTCAATTAGCTCATTAATACATTGCTTAAATAAATACATTGTTAGCTAACTGCATGATTTGTATATGCAAATTCTATATGTATTCTGAAATTATATAATTTGGACACAGTCACCTCTGATAACAGATTACTCTAAACTGTAATGTCGACATGCATTTTCTATGAAGCTGCTTAGAAATTATATGTATTGTGAAAAGTGCTATACAAATAAATGTGAATTGAATTTTTTTCTACTTTTACTTAATGTGTTGACGCAAACTTGTCTCCAGAAATTACTATCTGTATTTTTGTTTAAGTTTTTGTCCCATTGCTTAACTGGAATTGTGTATATTGTATCTTAGATATTAATAATGTGTATAGTTTAGTCAGTGGTTGTCTTGAGTTACTGAGTTATCTTTGCCTAGATTGGTGAAAAAGACAAAGTATTAAATATATTAAAAATATACTTGAAATGCAAGGAGTGTGTTAATAATACATTTGTATTCTTAACATGCTTATTTGAAGTGCATTAAAAATATATTGAATTGCATTTTAATATATTTCTAAAAATATACTAGAAGTACTTTGGTAATAAATATATGCTTAGTTACACTTTTAAGAAATATGCTAAATACAATCATACTTTTAATATATTTCCATAAAAATATGCTCGAAGTACTTTGGTAATAAATATATGCTTAATTACACTTTTAA
This sequence comes from Culter alburnus, assembly GCA_028476615.1. Classification (NCBI taxonomy): domain Eukaryota; kingdom Metazoa; phylum Chordata; class Actinopteri; order Cypriniformes; family Xenocyprididae; genus Culter; species Culter alburnus. Next base: position 46,394 of record JAOTNS010002735.1, read on the forward strand.
GAAATATACTAAACACAAGCATACTTTTAATATATTTCTAAACAGTATACTAGAAGTACATTGGTAATAAATCGTCTCAGGTTATGTATATAACCATGGTTCCCTGAGAATATGGAACGAGACACTGTGTCAGCAACGCTTTGGGGAACGCCTTGCGTGAACGCTTCTGAGTATGTGTGTCAACTAATCCAATGGCAAAAGTGAACCCAGTAGAATCATGTTTGGTACAGTTATATGCGTGTACAAGAGGTTTCACAAAACTACTCCAATGCACCTTATCACACTTCTTTAAGTGTACCAAGCATACTTACAAGGAGAGTACGATTGAATCATTCAACTGGATTCCCCCTGGGGTGGTAAGGGGTTGTTCTGATCTTATGAATTCCCATCAGTTGACAAAGCTCTTTAATAGTCTTTGACTCAAAGTCAGCTCCCTGGTCGCTATGTAACTTTTCGGGGATCCATAAGGGACTATGAAATTCTCCCAACGAGCTTTAGCCACAGTACGTGACTTCTGATAGGAAATAGGAACAGCAACCGCATACTTGGTAAAGAAATCAGTTATTACTAGCATATCCTTGGTATTCCTGGAATCTGGCTCAATAGACAAAAAGTCCATGCACACCAGTTCAAGAGGACAGGTCACTTGGATATTGACCATAGAAGCAGCTTTCTCAGGTAAGGACTTATGACACACACATCTGGGCATGTTCTGATTTTTCTCTCCACATCCGCAACCATTCTAGGCCAATAGAACCTCAACCTTGCAAGATCCAGTGTGTGCTCTATGCCCAAATGTCCCCATTTAAATCATGTAAACAGATTAGAACCCATACCATGCAAAGATTCAGAAAGAACCAACTGGTATTGGATATGCTCTCCCTCCTGTCTTCTCCAATAGAGGATTCCGTTACGCAACTCCAGCTTCTTTAACTCCCTCATCAGCAATGGAATGGTAGGAAGTTCTTCCCTTACAGGAGGAGGAATTGTCTCCCCAGTCTCTAATTGGTGAATTATCTCACAGATGATGGGGTCAGATCTTTGCTTTTCCATCAAATCATTCTCTCCAAAAGTTGGGACTTCAGGAAGATTATCACAACCCTCATTCTGATCAAAACTGCATGGAATTGCATCAACATGCATGGCAAGAGATTTAACCAAAGCAATATGAGGATCACCACAATCAACTGAATTGTGATGGACAACGTGTTTTTCGCATATGGCCTATTCAGGAACAGTGCAAACATTATCAAGCAGGTGATTCAAGGTGAATTGATGGATTCGCTCTTGCTCCTTTTGAGACGTGGCATAATTTCTCCATCCACCCTGAGGAAGTCTGGACAGACTATCAGCATTCAGATTCTGTTTCCTAGCTCTATAATACTGTAGCTTGAAAGAGCCATCTGAGAGCCATCTGTAGTTTGTAGAGTCCAGCTTTGCTGAGGTCAATATGTATGTCAAAGAATTACTTTCAGTGACAACAGTGAACTGGTTACCGTACAGATAATCACTGAACTTCTCAGTGACTGCCCACTTAAGGGCCAAGAACTCCAGCTTGTGAGCTGGGTAATGGGCCTCACTCCGAGAAAGATCTTGACTGGCATAAGCATGTAGCGAATTACAGGTATTTAATTAATTAGCTTATATATATATATATATATATATATATTATATTTGAATCATAACACGTGATCAATTATAATATATCAATTATATATATATGATCAATTATAATATAAATCAACCAAAAGGGAATTATGATATACAGGTGCTGGTCATATAATTAAATATTATGAAAAATTTCATTTTTTTATTGTAATTTTTTTAAAATGAAACTTTCATTATACTAGATTCCCTACATGTAAGTAAAACATTTCAAAAAATTTTTTTTTTTTAAATTGTTGATTAGAGCGTACATCTAATGAAAGTCCAAAATCCAGTATCTCAAAATATTAAAATATTTACATTTGAGTTTCATTAAATGACCATCCCTACAGTATAAATTCCGGGTATCTCTTGTTCTTTGAACCACACTAATGGGGAAGACTGCTGACTTGGCAATGGTCCAGGAGACAATCATTGACACCCTCCACAAAGAGAGTAAGTTACATGGTCATTACTGAATGTGGTGGCTGTTTACTGAGTGATGTATCAAAGCATATTAAATGCAAAGTTGACTAGAAGGAAGAAATTGGGTAGGCAAAGGTGCACAAGCAACAGGGATGACCACAAGCTTGAGAATACTGTCAAGTAAAGCCGATTCAAACACTTGGGAGAGCTTCACATTGAGTCAAATGAAGCCGGAGTCAGTGCATCAAGAGTCACCACATCTTCAGGAAAAGGACTACCAAGCCACTTCTGAAACAGAAACAACGTCAGAAGCATTGTACCTGGGCTAAGGAGAAAAAGAACTAGACAGTGAACAGTGGTCGAATGTCCTCTTTTCAGATAAAAGTAAATTTTGCATTTCATGTTGAAATCATGGTCCCAGAGTCTGAAGGAAGACTGGAGAGGCACAGAATCCAAGCTGCTTGAAGTCTAGTGTGAAGTTTCTGAAGTCAGTAATGATTTGGGGGGCCGTGACATCTGCTGGTGTTGGTCCATTGTGTTTTATCAAGTGCAAAGTCAATGCAGCCATCTTCCAGGAGATTTTGGAGCACTTTATGCTTCCATCTGCTGACAAGCTTTATGGAGATGCTGATTTCCTTTTCCAGCAGGACTTTAGCACCTGCCCACAGTGCAAAAACCACTTCCAAGTGGTTTGCTGACCATGATATTACTGTGTTTTATTGGCCAGCCAACATGCCTGACCCCTGAATCTATGGGATATTTTTTAAAGAGAAAGATGAGAAACAGTCGATCCAACAATATACAGATGATCTGAAGGCTCAATAGTGCCTCATACTTCACTGATGCTGTAATTTGTGCTAGGAGCAAGTCATTTGCTGTAATATGTGCTGCCGACCAAGTATTGAGTGTACAAATGAACATACTTTAAAGAACTTGAACTTTACTGTTTTGAAAATCCATTTTTTGATTGATCTTAGGAAATATTCTAATATTTTGAGATACTGGATTTTGGACTTTCATGAGCTGTACGCTCTAATCATCAAAATTAAAAAAAAAAAAAAAAAAAAACGTTTGAAATGTTTTACTTTACATGTAGGGAATCTAGAATATATGAAAGTTTCATTTTTAAAAATAATTTACAATAAAAAAATGAACTTTTTCATGATATTCTAATTATATGACCAGCGCCTGGTGGTGAATTAATTACGAATATATGACTAAAATACAACAAAAGAACATACATAGCATAAAACGAAAGTAAAGTCAAGAAAACAGAGGTAATCAAAGAAATGGCAAATTACAAACAGTTAAAACCTTTGAGAGCCAGCAAGGAAACTCAGCTTACACATAGAGCTTAAAGCGTGTCGAAAGAAATGGTTACTTGCATAAGTTCAGGTGCTGTGGTTACTCGCCTTTCTGCCAGAGTTTCAGTACGTATGGTTTGGAGTGATTGGTCCTTTTCGCGGAGGGCTCTTCGTCAGGATTTTCAAACTAGGTTTTACAGTTTTTTCTGAATGCTTAAACCCTAACCGTGATTCTTATAGCACAATTTTTAAAACTATTAATACTTATAGCAAAACCACTCACTGAGTTTGCAAAACTAAAAGCACAAACACTGCTTTGCACTCAGTTTGCAATTTTGTAACACACACTTTGCAAAACTGTAGGTACAATCCACTGCACAGCACTCTTTTTGCGGAACTGCAAACACAACTCACTGCTTTACACTCAATTTCCAAATGATCAACACACTCCTAGCAAAACTATACACATGTATGGCTATTATTTACACTATTTTGCCATCTGTCTGGCACACCGTCACATGTGAAAACTCTTTTAGATTATTAGTTCACTTTGCAATCAGCCTAAGCACTATAAATAAGCCACAGGTACGTGTGGAGTACAATGGAGGGAGCAGGAAGAGTGAGAAGAGTAAGAAATAGAATTACTGATGACATCAGAGCTACAATAAAGGACCATGTAATCAACCATGGAATGACCCTGAGGGAAGCTGGTCAATGGGTTCAGCCTAACTTGAGCCGCTACACTGTAGCAAGCATCATAAGGACATTTCGAAATGAGAATCGTTAGTACAGTCACTTTGAACTAAGTTTTGTAGCACTGCCATACTCTAATGAGAAACAAAAGAATACCATACATGTAAAAATACTGAAATTGTTACTTTACAGAATTGCTAGACATCCAGATGCTGGGGGCAGAGGAAGAATGTTCACTGCAGAACAAGAGACCCATATAGTCAATATGGTGATTGCAAATAATTCCATAAGGCTACGAGAAATTCAGCAGCGCATAATTGAGGATGACAACACCTTCCAAAACATACACATTATGAGCATTTCTGTATTATGTCGTGTACTTGCCCGCAACAGAATCCGAATGAAACAAATCTACAGAGTCCCTTTTGAAAGAGACAGTTGTAGTGATTTTTACTCCATTCACCTGTGACGTAGTGATTTTTGATCATGTGTCACTTAAGGTGTGGTTATGAGTGTATCAGATGACCCCTCCCCCTTTTGTAATACGGGGCACCAGTTAAGAATACTATCTTAACAATTTAAGAACACTCCAAAAGAGCTGTTCAATAATTCAGAATTAATATAAAATGGAGGGAGTCGGTCAACTGATTTATCTGAAGGATTTGTGAGTCTGGTCAACTAGTAGAATCTTTGATCATCAACACAAGGAAGACACAGTTATAATAAAATCAATGAAATTTATTAACAATAAACATGCAAGAGTAAATACCACAACGATTAATAATGAAATAATGAATATGCACTTCTAAAAGATAGTAAAAATAATAATCAAAGGAGAATACTGAATTAAATCAAAGAAACAATAAATGAAGTGAACACAGAATGGATAAATGCAATGCTGTGAACTGAATGTAGAATGGAGGAGAATTGTATGAGAATGCTTCTTATGGAAGCCACCTAATGGCTCTGGTAAAATGGTGATAAATAATTGCTTATTTATCATTCGACAAATAATATCCCTATTATTTGTAACAAGCTGACCTCAAGTAACTGTTAACTAAACAGGTTAGAAAAACATATGCTGCATGTATAAACTAATGCCAAGGTCTCTAGAAAGAGGTTTGGTAAGTTTATATTTACGTTCCACACAGTCGGGTGATCAATCCGGTAGCAGAGACGTCTTCCACTGATGATGCAGGCTGCGTGCAGTGGGAGGGCGCGGAGTTGCAATCCAGTAGTCGTGCCACGCTGGGCTGGAGGATGCTGAACTTCGGTTGCGCCAAGAGGGTCCTTTAGGATGGACTGGGCAGCTGGGTCAGATGAATCTTCACAGGTTCCTTTGCAGGCTGGCTGCGTCGCTGAGGAGCCGTGTGGTACAGGCAATGTCTGCCGATGCAGAGGTCCTTTGCGGACTGGGCTGCACTGCTGTAGGAGCCGTAAGGGTCAGATGAAGTCCCTCAATGCTGGGGCCCTTTTGCAGCTAGAGTGCAGCTGGAAGCAATGAAAAAGTTTTGCTCGCAAAAGCTTCACCTTAACCGTCTTGTAGTTTCCTTCCTCGTCAGGTCAGAAACTCAGGACGTGGAGTGTCTGTTAATGTCTCCTTCCCCGTCGAGTTGGAAATGCAGAACAAGGGTGTGTCTACCCGGGGGACATATTTATCCCTTTCTGATGAGGAGGAGATTGAAATGTGGCGCTTTGCCGATCCTGGAGTGTGATTGGCTACTGTTATCTGAAGCAGCCCCGGTGTTGCCCACCCTAGTGTGGAACTCATTTGCATAGCATAAAGTACAGTGTTAAATTAGTGTCTTTAACATTTTACCCATGCATTATTTCTTTACCAAACCTCTTTCAAATTATTAAAGGCATCGTAGGGAACAGATAGACACCAAACACGATATGAAATGGTTAAATCATCGTCCATGCATCTGTTTATCTGTTAACAGGTCTGTCCCATGACCTGTTGGTTAGCAGTCAGTAACCATTAACATAAACTGTGCTTTGCATGAAGATGGAGTGGATGTGAAGCAGTTTAGATCAAATTAAGGCCTCCAAACATAGGTATGAATGGATTTAGATAGATCTCTGTGGCCTTTCTTTATTTCAGTCACTGCTGCTTCAACCAGGAGGTCCTGAAGGAATTTTTATGGCAGTCCTTGCCTAAACCTTAGGAATGAGTTTGGTGGTTAGAGTCAATGTGTCGTCCAATGAGAAGTCTTCTCCTTGGTTTTGGTGGGTGCAGAAGGTCCCCCTTCCTGCTCTGGAAGAGGTGTCTGGTAGTTGTCCCAACATCTTATCTGATGTTGCTGAACATTTATTTATGTTCATTCACCAAAGATCCAATCACGGTGTGGCACATCTTCCTACACACCAGCAGTTAGAGAGGGGCCCTGTCGTAAACTGGTCCCTGGAATGCCATCTTGACTGGTGTTCACAACACAGTAAACGTGTAAAACAACTGTGATATGACTATGTGCAGGTAAGCTATAGTATCATTGGTACTGAATCTGGAAGTGCATACTGTATTACTGTGCATGGGCCTGCTGTGCTGCATTTGTTTTGTCTTGTCCAGAGAGTGATGGAGCTAGAGGCAGATGCCATGGGTCATGAGCAGCTTTTTGTGGATGAGGCAGGTTTTAACCTCACTAAAACAAGGAGACGTGGCAGGAACATTATTGGACACGTGCCATAATCAATGTCCCAGGACAACGTGGTGGTAACATAACTATGTGTGCAGCTATAAGTCAAAAATGGTGTTGTTCACCATCATGCAACCCTAGGCCCATATAACACTGCACACATTACATTCCTGGACACCTTACATGACATGCTCACTAATGTTCAGAGACCAGAGCAGACCAGATACGTCATCATATGGGACAATGTTAGTTTCCATAGGGCTGCTTTGGTCCGCAACTGGTTTACAGATCACCCACTCTTCACTGTACTCAACCTCCCCCCATACTCTCCATTCTTGAAGATATTTTCCCCGGTGCCTTGGACTAGAGGACACTGCATGTGATGTAGACGAAATTTTGTGGTGGACCCAGAGAGATGACACAATGTAGACTGATTTTTTTTTTTTTTTTGACTTGGAAAAAAACATTTGTGTTTGTTTTGATGTGTGTAAATAAACACCAGTACTTGAAGTTTGGATCCCTGTATGTTTACAGAACTATGAAAAATGTATGGCCTCAAACTGACATAGCCTACCTTGTGCACAGAGAAAGCAAAAGCCAGATGTGTTTTTTATTCATACCATCAGTGTGTAGTTGGCGCATTGTGTGCTTATTAATGTGATGGCTTGTGTTAACTGTTTGATACGAAAATACCATTTTTACGAAGGTTTGAGTTAAGCAAGGTTTATTAGCTTTTGCAAGAGAACTACAATGTTTTGCTGATTTGGTGAAGGGTTTTCTTATTTGTGTGTAGAGTTTTGCAAAAGTAGCCAATAGTTACAAAAAATGTGCTTAAGCCATCAGAAAAACTGTAACTTAAGAGTAAGATAACCGGAAAATAAAGAAGAAAGAGTCCGTCTCCTAGGTGATGGAAGATGAAGAAGGCTTGACAAAAGAAAAACTCGAAGAGACGCGTGTTATTGTCTTTTAAAGAAAACAAACCAAAACGCCTCCTTTGGGTACGCCAGCCAATGGCAAGGGTGCAATTTTGGCGGGCTAACTTTTTCTTGGTCTCCATTTACGACCTAATTTGCATAGTTTATGAAGTGTCAGATCTGAGTACATTTTCTTTGAAGTACTATTAAAAATAGAAAAATGCATTTTACAGTAATGTAACATACATTGTTAATTAGAACATTCAGAGAGGTTTACATTTATCGTTTAGAATAAAACTAACACAACTACAGTAATAGCTAAGCTTATATACTAGGGATACATACATACAACTTGAATACAACAATGGGTACACTTTGGCATAGTCATATTTTGAGGATAAATATACATACAGTCTCCATGCGTGTTTGTGTGTGTCTGTATGTGTGTGTGTGATGTGTATTGTGGTTTTGGCTGGTGTCTGTGGCCACCTGGTAGGGCTGCACGATATATTGCACGATACGAAAAATAACGCAGCTTGTTAATGAACTATGGCTCCAAATGCTAATCGATCTTAAAGCACTGCGAGTTTGAGTCGCTTATAATGTACATTTGAAAAAGCAACACGCGTCAAACTTCTTTTCAGACACGAGAAGCATTTATTAACATCTTGTCCAACAAAAGACAACATTTAATAACATGTTTTTACTCCAAACTCACTTCATAACGACAGTTGAGCATCCTTCTGTGAGATGATGTGTCTTCTTACACAGAATAAGGCATTCGTGTGTTAATTAGTCATGTTTAATTAATCAAAGCATTTCAATCTTCTGTTTATTCAGCTACAGCGCGTGTTATCTTCTTCTGCTGCAGGGCAGATTTTGATTTTCTGCGCAAGAGCGCCCTCTAGCTTTCAGATGGAGAAGCATTTACTACTGATCACAGAGCCGTAAAGCTCTGACAAGCCACGCATTAAATAATCACAGCCTTTGCCATATTGCGTGTGATTTTATTGCGATAAATCGTGCAGCCCTACCACCTGGCCATTAACCCACATGGGGTGACTCGTTTGAAGTCCCCGGAGCTGTGAGCGGGGTCTTCTGTTTAGCTTCAAATGGGGCAACAAAGATGCCAATGTTACAATCTCCCCTAGACCGGCCAGAGCTGTGGACCCTGGGTTATACGGAGGGGTCAGATGTTAAAAGCATTCTTTACTTTACAGTTGTGTTGCTGCTCCTGATCCTGTGCAGACGTTACAAGCAATTACTTTCAATTGGCCATCCTGCTCTTGATATAAGGCCGCTCCTAACCCTACAGTGCTTGTGTCTGTGTGGAGGACATATGGAAATTTCGGATCAGCGAAACCAAGCACTGGAGCAGTAGTAAGTGCTTCAATGATCGCTTCAAATGCTTGCTGACAATTCGCAGACCAACGGCTCCCAAAGGGCTCTTTGGGATCATGATAGTCTTTCCTTTCTTTGAATTTACAGCCCTTTCGGAGGGGAGGATACCCAGATGTCAAATCGTTCAAAGGCTTCACGATCATGGCATAATCTTGAATAAACCTCCTGTAGTACCCTGAAAATCCTAAAAACGAATGTAGCTCTTTCAGATTCTTTGGAACTGGCCGACTTTTCAGCACCTCAACTTTTTCAGGGTCTGTCTCCACACCATTGCTAGAGAAAACATGTCCCAGGTACTTTACAGAAGCTTGAAAAAATGTAAATTTTTCTTGAGAGAGCTTTAATCCATACTCTTTCAATCATTGCAACACCCTCAACAACCTGTGCTCATGTTCTTCCAATGTATCTGAAAACACTATCAAATCGTCAATAAAAACAACAACCTCTTTCAGATGGATGTCACTCATGCACCTCTCCATTAGTCTTTGAAAAGTACTGGGAGCATTTGTGACCCCCTGTGTCATTCTGTTAAACTCCCAAAATCCGAGAGGGCAGACAAAAGCAGTCTTATGTTTATCTGACTCCTCTACCGTAATCTGGCAGTAACCAGACTTGAGATCAAGAACAGAAAACCAGCGAGAACCAGTGAGAGCAGAAAAAGTCTCCTATAGGTTTGGCAGAGCATAAGCATCTTTGATTGTTTGCAGATTGAGTTTACGGTAATCGAATATGAAAGTCAGACATCCCCATTTTTTCTTCCAAATGATGGATGAGGAAAAAGAGGGCTCCGATTCCCGAATGACACCAGCATCTAGTAACTCCTGCAGATGCTTGCGAACTGCATTATAATCCTGAGGGTGTATTGGCCGAGCTCTGTGTTTGAACGGGGTTTCATCATGTAGCCTTATACGATGTGTCACCTTATCATTCCTACTGAAGTCAAGATCATAAAGGGCGAAAACCTCTGGCATTGACCATAGTTTTTGTGAAATTCTGTCCTTCCACTCCCCAGGAATTGGTGAGTCACCAAAATCAATAGTGAAAGGCTGGGCAGTTTCCAAATGATTGCCACTCTCCGTTACAGCTTCTTTACTGATCATACTTTACAGCAAAAGTAATTCTGCAATGACACTCTTTGCAGGGACTAAAATGTTATGCTGTGTTTAATTTTTCAGGATCACTGGGATTTTCCGGGCTGTCTTAGGAGGAAGTGTGACAAGACAAGAGGCACAAAAAGACCTCCTGGCAAAGAAGACTCAGAAGGAGGTTCCATTAGAACCCATTTATCAGAAGACAGCTCCTGTGTACTGATTGAGCCTTCAAGAACAAGAGTTCGTCCAGCGGGAACAACTTCAGGCTTTGTACCCAGAATTCGATTTTTGCTTTAATCTGTGTCCAAGCACATTCAGAATGGCTTTGAACCCATAAGGTAAGGTCTGACAAGATAACAGAATTTCTGACTCAGACTGACTCTCATAGGCTAAGTCAAGGGTGTTTGTGCCTATAAGTACAGAAGACTGCGCATTACCACTGATATCAGCAGTGACCAAAGCAAGAGTGGAAATTTTTGGTCTCCGCTCCAAGGAAATCCTTGGGGAACACTACTTCAATTTCAATATACCCAAGGTAAGGAACAAGCTGACCATTTGCTGCTTCCACCTCAAGAAGATGCTTTCTTTCTTTTCTTTCATTCATTTCTCAGCCCCCGTTTGTCCCACAACTGGAGCTGGTTCTAGTTTAAAGGGGCAGGATGGTATGACCCCCCATGGGTCTCCCAAGTAGACTGTCTTTTTTTTAGAAGCTTTCTTTTGGATGCTACCAGAGCAGGATTTGCAGCATTATCACAAGTAGAGACAATGTGGTCATCCTCGCCACAGCGGAAGCAGTACCATGGTTTAGTTTTAGTCTATTTAGAAGAAAAGCTCTGGGAAAACGTCACTCAGGTTTGTTTGCACAGACTGTGATTTGGTCATCTTTGCATCATATTTAACATTTGCAGACTTGGTTGGCTTAACAGCAACAATTTGACTCTGCAACTCTTCTACTTGTTTTTGCAAATCACAAACCATACTCTTGTGAGAATCCTTGGTTTGCTCTTTGGCCTTCTTTAAAACTCTCTAGATAGTCCCGAGATTCTTAAAAGGGCCCGAACCCTCATTACGGAAAGGGTTCACAGACGTTGGGTCACGGTCAGTGCGCCACACCCACCCGAAATTTTTTGGGGGCCGGCCGACACGCTCCCCCTCCCCGGCCACCCGATATGTCCTGAGTGGTTTTGGTCGGCCTGACCCCACTAGGGGTCAAACGGGAGCGCCCCAAAGTCTGAGACCCCCAAAGGCAGTACCGCCCTCATCCACAGGGTGGCAAAATCACGTCCCAGTCACAGGTTATTTGAATGGGCTTCTCGGCCATTCATGTACCCTGGGAGCGGTCACTTTCTCGATTCCCCCAACCCTCGAATCCATTATTTGTCCGATTACCCATTAAAGTGGGCAAATGACCAGCTGACCACTGCTGACCACTCCCAAGCCACGCCCCCCTCCCACGAACCCATTGTAGGAAACCCCCATCAGCCCAAAAACGGCCTGGGCGAAGGTTTAATGCGTGTATGCCTTTTCAGAGCCCCTGTGAAGTTCATTTAATTTCTAGAATTTCACAATTGCAAAATAAAAAATATTTCTGATAAAAAGTCACTATTACCTTTTATGCTTTTTTATTCTGTGGTGGAAAAAAAAAGCTTCCATAATAACCAAAGACCATGTATGTTGGATTTGTTGTTGATCAATGGTAGCATTTTCATGTTTTCATTTCAGAAAAAGCTTCATACTACAACGATTCCACTACCACTGCTCCATATACAAAATATGTGGTCTGCATAGGGCACTAGCTACCAAGGGGACACCATCCCATCCTCTATGGGGGCAACATCAACACCACACACCCAACCCCAGAAAGAGATATCAACCAAGGGGAACACTGAAGATAGGGGACACATTTCACCAGTAGCTGCCCTGAGCAGTTCTGTTATTTTCTTAAAATAATGACTCACTTCTGTTGCCAAGAATGCACACATTCAACACTCAACCAAAAATGTAGAATGGCTTACATGCATTATACTTTTATTGCAGTAAAAGGAAACTGAATTTTAAAAACTATGGATTTCATATTTTCTGCAGGTAGAACTGAAACATGACAAGTAATGCAGTTTTCGTAATGCCATCAACTCTTAGTATTTTGACAGTCATTGTGCTTCGATCGACTATATGTTCATTTTGGATAGAAAACTAATGCTATGTTTTGACAGAACGACTCTATTTTGAATCAGGTTTGCTGTGTTTTTATAGAGTTAGTATGTGTTGAAAAAGGTTTTTAGCATTTTGAAATGTAGAGTTTGTGTGTATTTAACAAAATATGGTTTTGGGCAGAAAATTGACTATTTGGCTAATTGTGTGATGAAGGTGTGTTGATGTGTTAAGAGTTTAGAAAAAGTACTTTAAGTAAACGCTTGTTAGCAATTGAAAAAAACTATCATAATCAAAAACCATGGCAACCCTAGTGAAAAATAAATATACTAAAATGTATTTGAAATACATTTATTTTATGCTAAGTATACTACAAATGCATATACATATTTATGTACTTAATATAAATACCCTGCAATTGTACTTTTAATATACTAAGTTGGTATACTTAAAGTCTGCTAAATTGGAACAAGTATTTTTGTGTTGAGGTCCAACTAAAGATATACTTTTTATTGTGCTAAAGTGGAAATATTGCAAGTATACTTTAAGTACACTTTAAATATTTTGCATTCAAATTATACAGTGATCATACTATCTTTACTAATAGTGATATTAAATATTTTAGGCTTAATATTAAAGGTGCCATCGAACATTTTTTTACAAGATGTAATATAAGTCTAAGGTGTCCCCTGAATGTGTCTGTGAAGTTTCAGCTCAAAATACCCCATAGATTTTTTTTAATTAATTTTTTTAACTGCCTATTTGGGGCAATAAAAGAAATGTGCCGATTCAGGCTGCGGCCCCTTTAATTGCTCGCGCTCTCCGCCCCCTTCCGAGCTCTCGACTCTATCATTGCATAAACAAAGTTCACACAGCTAATATAACCCTCAAAATGGATCTTTACAAAGTGTTCGTCATGCATGCTGCATGCATACATCGGATTATGTGAGTATTGTATTTATTTGGATGTTTACATTTGATTCTGAAGGAGTTTGAGGCTATGCTCTGTGGCTAACGGCTAATGCTACACTGTTGGAGAGATTTATAAAGAATGAAGTTGTGTTTATGAATTATACAGACTGCAAGTGTTTAATAGTGAAAATAACGACGGCTCTTGTCTCTGTGAATACAGTAAGAAACGGTGGTAACTTTAACCACATTTAACAGTACATTAGCAACATGCTAACGAAACATTTAGAAAGACAATTCACAAATATCACTAAAAATATCATGATATCATGGATCATGTCAGTTATTATTGCTCCATCTGCCATTTTTCGTTATTGTCCTTGCTTGCTTACCTAGTCTGATGATTCAGCTGTGCACATGACATTTGACTTGACATTTGATATTCAACAGTATTCTTGACATTTATTCAACAGTGCTTTGATCTGCCTGCATTGACACTATTCTTTAAGAGCTGCTGTGCAGCCAAATTATATACCAGTTATCACTGTAAAGCTGCTTTTACACAATCTGCATTGTAAAAAGCGCTATATAAATAAAGGTGACTTGACTTGACACAGATCCAGACGTTAATACTGGCTGCCCTTGTGTAACTCCTTGAACATGAGCTGGCATATGCAAATATTGGGGGCGTATATATTAATGATCCCGACTGTTACGTAACAGTCGGTGTTATGTTGAGATTCACCTATTCTTCGGAGGTCTTTTAAACAAATGAGATTTATATAAGAAGGAGGAAACAATGGAGTTTGAGACTCACTGTATGTCATTTCCATGAACTGAACTCTTGTTATTTAACTATGCCAAGGTAAATTCAATTTTTAATTCCAGGGCACCTTTATACATTGTGCAGAGCTCAATAAAGAACTCCAAATAAAGTTTAATTGGAATATTTATGTCAGTATGTCAGTGAATATATTAATGGGTTTGTAGTTAGTTTGACTGTAGGCCTATTTTAACACTAGAACCGCCGGGGGTCGCTGTATACCTAAAACCGCCATGCGGGTAAATTTTACCCACGCAAATTTCACCTGTTTTTATATGACTAAAGAAAATATTATTTCACTGTATTATGTCACTGTCTTCACAAAGAAGTGTCTAGAGTCATGAAATGATTATGTCTAGTCATCAAATATATTTTTGTCCTGTTGTTTTATGTTCAAGGCTTTTTTTTATGCAGGCTACACTAATCACTTTTCATAACGGTCAATATAAGCTAAACATGTCTGCGCTGACAACGAGAATTAGATGGAAGTATTTCTTGGGTTATAAGTAACCCATGGTATTTAAATGTATAAAATAGCCTATAGACAATAATGAACAATAATAATTCAGCACACTGCATATGATGATGCGATGACGGTCGGTTCAAGTGAACAGCTTCACCTAATTAATTATTAATTTGTTTAGTTTTATGATTTATAATTTGAATAAGAGAACAACACCAGTAAACTTCAGGTAATCAAAAAATGGTTTTATTCAGTACATCGTATATTGGATTTTTTTTTTATATTGGTGCCACTTTGGATGCCATCCACTCAGCACGCAGCTCCTGGGCCAGCTGAAGCATGAAGTCCCTTCTGGGGATGTTGTTCTCTATGGAGCTCCGGTAAAGCACACAGGCATTGATAGCAGCAAGATCCAGCAAGTTGTAAAATACAGCAATGGGCCACCTATGGGTGCCACCTTGAGACAGACACAGAGAGGAAGAGTGAATTATGGCATTATTTAGTCCATTATAATACTACTATGACAATGTAATAATAATAATAACCTTTGACTGAGTATTGGCGAGCCATCTGGTTGAGCACATCAACCCCAACTTTGGTTCTGTTGTAGTAGGTCACCGTCTCAGGCTTCCTCTTGTTGTCTGTGGAGATGGCTACATGCTGGTGTTGAGTGCTCAGGATAGTGACATTTCTTCTGGGCTTACACTGATAAACACTCAGTGTGATTTTATCACTTTTCAGCACCTTGGTGCTGAACAGCTCCCCTCTCCCCTGCACAGAAGGTGGAAGCCCCCGCTTATTTTTGTTGATGGTCCCCACCATGCTTGTATTTTTGTGGAGAAGCGAGTTGGCAAGCGGGATGGAGGTGAAGAAATTATCGGTGGTGACATTCCTTCCCTTACCAACAAATGGATCCACCAGCTTCAAAACCACACTCTCACCAAGGCATTGTGTGGCTGGTCTGCTGTCATCTTTGCCCAGGTATGGAAAGCCGTTCAACATGTATTTGGAATCAACATCTACTGCCAGCCAAAATTTGATTCCAAATTTGTCTGGCTTGTTGGGCATTTCCTTCCGATCAAAGCGCAGGTAGCGCATGATTTCCCTAAACCGGTTCCTTGACATTGTGGAAATGAAGAACGTGTTGCCCCATTCCTCAGACCAGAAACTTTTGATGTCAATGTTTTTCCCACAGTATGCACCCCTGACATAAAGTAGTGCAATGAATGCTTTCAGCTCAGCAAGGGACATATCCCAGGCTGTGTCCTCAGTGGCTCTGCGGGCTTCAGCCACTGTGCACTGGATCGCTGTCAGATGAGCTGTCAGATGCTGAGCCGACCTAGGACGCGTCACTGATCTCACCACCATCAGACTCTCCATCACTCATGGCATTTAGGGCTTCTAATACCTCTTCGGGAACCATAAATCGCCTCCTTTTACTCATTGCGACTTTATTTATTTAACCGTTAACCGCTAATTCATTGAGTGAAAGGCGTTGCCTAGCAATGTACAATATTTAAACATATGGGGCGCGAAAATGACAGCGCGAAAATACAGGCATTATATAGCGGGTAAATTTGACCCGCGCGGCGCTTATATATAAATGCCCCGTTTTTTGATCTGGTTTTATCTAAACAATTTTTAACATCAAGGGATTGTAAATGACAAAAATTTAGTAAAAGTCAATGACTGGGAGACTTGAATGTTTTATTGAAAACCTATTATGTACATTTAAAGAACAGCCACGGGTAAAATTTACCCCGTGGCAGTTCTAGTGTTAAATACATTTTGGTAGTTTTTTTTTTTTTCACTAGGGCAGACTCTGCATCTATTGCCTCTGACATGTTTTCTCACCGTCATGCACCTAACTCAGAAATTCAAAGTTACCAAAACTCATAATTATGAGTTTTATCTCATAAATACACTCTTTCTGACATGACTTGAAAACACTGTAACTGCTGAAGCTAAACCTTGACCCCCATTGGCCTGCCCTAACGTCCTACCATTGGTTGAACCAGAAGTTGACACATATAGGCCGCATTGATTGATCATGTTTCAAACTTCACCAACAATCAGTTTTGCTGTACTTTTGCTAAACAACAGAACTCTGTGGAGTGCACATTGGAAATCTGTATTGCAGATTTTAGCACATTTGTCTGAAGGAAACATTTAGAGTCTAGAATCTCATTGTAGCTAAAGACACAAGTCTCACCATGTATTTCAAATCTGAGAATGACAAAATTATTTTTAGAGGATGCCATGTAATTTTTTAGATAAGACTTTCTTTTTGTGCAAACCAAAGAAAACGTGAGGTATGAAGTGAAACATCTAGTCTGTTTCTGCTAACAGGTGCTGTAAAGGACCAGTTCACCCCTAGTGAAAAAATAGTATACTTAAGCACAATTTATTTGTATGTACTTTAGTATAACTAAATGTACTTGTGGCATGCTATAAATTGGTATACTTAAAGTCTGCTAAATTGGAACAACTAATTTTGTACTAAATGCATTTTAGTTGTCCAAAAGCAGTGCTTAAGTTCAACTAAAGTTGTATTACAGTTTTTCTCGATTGCTTAAACACATTTCTTGAAACTATGCCTCATATTCTCAAAACAGTAAACACAAAACCATAACATCTCACCCAATTCCTCAAACATCCTATTTTCAGGTCAAAATGAAGCTCTAATCTCAAAACCATTCACTCTTGCTGAAAAACCAAACTTTGCCCTCAGACATCACACACAAGCCCTCAAAAACACACACACTACAACATAGTCTTACACACTGGTGCAATAAATTCAAAACAGTACTACAAAAACCAAAACCAAAAACCAGTAATAAGTTCAAGTCAAGTCAAGTCACCTTTATTTATATAGCGCTTTTTACAATGCAGATTGTATCAAGCAGCTTTACATTGATAACTGGTACATAATTTGCTGCACAGCAGCTCTTAAAGAATGTGTCAATGCAGGCAGATCAAAGCACTGTTGAATAAATGTCAAGAATACTGTTGAATATCAAATGTCAAGTCAAATGTCAAGTGTCCCAACTAAGCAAGCCAAAAGCGACAGCGGCAAGGAACCCAAACTCCAACAGGTGACAACAGGTGGCAAACAAGTGGCAAATAGGTGTTAAAATGGAGAAAAAAAAACCTTGGGAGAAACCAGGCTTAGTCTGGGGGCCAGTTCTCCTCTGGCGAACAGTGCTTTGTTACGAATCAGGTTGCTATCATAAATCTGATAGGATCGCAACATTCAAAGTATTTATTTCAGTTCCATCCAGTTGAGGATCGTATTCATCACGCCGGTATGGACGGTTTGTTGAGGAACTGTGCTACTGGCTGTCGTGTCGATGAGGCCTTCACAGTGGATGATCTAGTCGATCGATCTCTGCTGGTCGTGTCAATTGAGGATCGTATCATCACGCCGGTATGGTCGGTTTGTTGAGGAACTGTGGCACTGGCTGTCGTGTTGATGATGTCTTCACAATGGATGATCTAGTCGACTCGATCTCTGCTGATACTTCAGGGCTGCGTTGTGGTTGTGTCAAGGCGCAGGTCCTTGGTCTCAGCTGGATACGGCCCGGATCCGGTTGACTACGGTAAACCTCGGGATAAACAGAAAGACTAATATTAGCGTAGATGCCATTTTTTCTGATGTAATGAGTACATCTGGTGTTATAGGAAGTGTTCCCGGTTCCGGCTGACCTAATTTATGCAGCCTAATAATCCTTTAACGGATTTGAAAATATAAATTGATAATGTGTTATGTGTATGCCAGGTTAAAGAGATGTGTTTTTAGTCTAGATTTAAACTGACAGAGTGTGTCTGCATCCCGAACAATGCTAGGAAGATTGTTCCAGAGTTTGGGTGCCAAATAGGAGAAGGATCTACCGCCTGCGGTTGATTTTGATATTCTAGGTATTACAGTTTTTTATGATTGCTTAAGCACAATTTTAAAAATAAGGCTCATTTTGTCAAAACACTAAACACAATTCACAGATCCACTCACACAAATAGCAGAACAACCTCAGTTCTTTTGCAAAATGAAACACTTCATTCAAAACTTACACTAATTTAACAAAACCCAACTTTGACACTGTATGGAACACACATGGTTCATACATTCTGATTCTGTTTGATTCATTTACACACTGCTGTGCTCAATCTTAAACACTTGTAACTTTTATACTTTTCTAATGATATAGTCTGGGTTTGATTTTTTTTTCAGAGATATTGTTGGAGTAAGGTACATGAATATATTGACAAAAAACAACAACAAACAAAAACACAAGATCAGTACTGCACATTGATGAAAATATTTATTTCTCACCACATTGTAAAACCATTCAATATCCATGCCTTTCCAAAGGTTACATTTTGGACTGAAAATCAGAACATATTCTAAATACAATATATTACACAAACAAAAACATCTGTGGAGACAAAACAAAAGCATGATTTTAAATAATAAGAAAAATAGAAAAAACACCTAAGCATCATCTCTGGCCTAGCTGGATCTGGCCATAGCACTTCATCCACATCACAGGCGATGTCCTCTCTCACAAGACAGCAAGGGAAGAATCTTCTTGAATCCATCCTTGCACAGATCCTGCATCAGTTAGGTCAGACCTTCTCCATGACTTGAATGAGGCAGATCCTGACATAGGGCTGGAGATTGTAAACCTTCCATGCCAAAAAAAAAGAAAAAGAAAAGAAAAAAACCCTCCTCAATGGGTTTAAGGAAGGGACAGTATGGTGGAAGGTACTGGAGTGAAAATTGTGGATGCTAATGAAACCAGTTTTGGACCAGAGAAATTTACATTGTCCCATATGACAATGTATCTCATCTGCTTTGCATCCATTTGGTCTTCTGCTGTGACGATTTTGTGTAGTCTGTCTAAAATGTGAATATGTGGGCCATGTTGTAAGGGCCTAAGTTGGCGTGCTGGTGGAGGACCCCATTCTGCGTGATTGCAACATATAGTGTGATGTTACCACTGCGTTGTCCCGGGACATTCAAAATGATGTTTCTCCCTCTCCCTCTTACTGCAACATTGCCTTCCATTTTGCTGAAGACACATAAACTCACCTTTTGCCTTTTTATAGTACTTGCACCTGATTGTTGAGTTTACAGTTAAGCACCTAAGTGTCTGAACACCTGACGGCTGTGTTTGATCAATTGGTTTATAGGGGTGGTATTTTGAAAAGCAGTGTCTTGAAATGCAAAGAAGTGACATTATGTTAGATTTCTGTGTCTAATGTAGAGAAGTGTGTTTAGTGTTGTGCAAAACAATGTGTGTAGTGTTTTGCAAAAAGTGTAAGGCTGAGAATGTGCTTACAGTTGTGCAGTTCTGGGCTGAAGTTTTGCTCCTTGAGTGTAGAATTTCAGTAACTGTGTGTTATTTTTATTTTTAGTGTGTGAGCAATCATAAAAAACTGTATCAGCTGGCCTGAATTCTGAGATCGCAATAAATGTGAAAGACTATAATGCATTAAGAGCTCGCTCAGGTACTGGGGAGCTAAACCATTTAGTGCTTTGTAAGTAATTAGCAAGATTTTAAAATCTATACGATGTTTAACAGGAAGCCAATGCAGTGATGACAGAACTGGGCTAATATGGTCATACTTCCTAGTTCTAAGAACTCTAGCTGCTGCATTTTGTACGAGCTGTAGTTTATTTATCAAGCGGGAGGAACAACCACCCAGTAGAGCGTTACAGTAATCTAGCCTTGAGGTCATGAACGCATGAACTAACTGTTCTGCATTTTTCATTGAGAGCATATGTCGCAGTTTAGATATGAATAAGTTGTGTTGCTTGTGGTTCTCCCCCTCAAGGAACTTTTCACATGATGAACACATGTGTATACATTTGCACATTTTTTTATTCCTTAATGTAATGTACAGTACAATACACCAAACAACAACAAAAAAATATTCTGCCCCAACATCCCCTCTTTGGTCTGGGACAGGCCAGAGAATCTCGTCAGCATCACAGGCTGTACTGGCCCTATCCAGGCATTGGGGGTAAAATCCTCTTGCATGCCTGATCCACCCCTGGCACGCATAAACTGAAATGTCTAGTCAGGCTTCTTTCATTCCATCGTCTCTGTGGCCTACAAAAATAGAAATAGTGATTACTGTAACTTTTTACAAAATTTAAGCAGACAGAAACTTTATCTGTATTGTAGTGAACAGCACATTCTAGGCCCCAGTTTATGGCCGGGCCCCTCTCTGTCCGTAACAGCGGACAATGGTTTGCGGCATTTTGATTGGATCTTGGTGGACTAACACAAACAACCTGTCCAACGCCATCAGATAAAGATGTAAGGACAACATCTAGACCTCTCTTAGAGGGCAAGAAGAAATCCTCTTGTACCAAGCTGGGAAAGGACAGGACTTCATTGGTCCCCAGGCAGTTACTGCCTTCACCCATCTAGACACTACTTCTTAAGGTTGGCCAGAGACTGCCATAAAAATTCCTCGGGACCTTAGCAGCAATGGGTGAAACAAAGAGAGATCACAAAGATCCATCCGAATCCATTCAAAACTATGTTTGAAAACCTTAGAACTGATGCAAACACACATACATTTGATACTTATTCACAGAAATAAGTATTCTCAGTGACAGCTATTTGTAGTGCAACATCTGATACAAATTCAGCTGTTAATGTACAATTGAATGACAGTTCAATCTTTTTCCATCATGTTTAGTCTCTATTTGTTTAGAATATTGCCAAAGGTATTCTGGTGGGGGTTTGGAAAGTGAGAAATGCATTGGTAAACTTTAAAGACACTGTAAAGACTTCCAACTTTGTGCTTTATGCAAATGAGTTCCACAGGGGAGAGAAGGGTGGGCCACACTTTGTGTGTCCCCTCTGATGCCAGCAGCCAATCACAGCATTCGAATGGAGAAGCGCCAAATTGCAATCTCCTCCTCATCGGAAAGGGATAAAGGTACCCTTTCAACAGACACTCTTTGTTCTGAGTCTGTCCTGCACGAGGATAGACACAACAGATACACCTTTCTGAGTCTGCCCTTCAAAGGGGGAAGACATTAACAGATGTCCGCACTGCACCAAGGGTACAGAAACTGTGGCGACGGGACGTACGTCTCCGTTCCCTCCTTCAGGGAACGAGGGTTACATACGTAACCGAGACGTTCCCTTTCAGTCGGTCACGTTCGACGTACGTCAGTAGTGACGACGAATTGGGATCCCAAATAAAGCGCCACAGTTACGAAACCCCTTCCAGTGCCCAGCGCAAGCTCTAACCACCCGTCGCACCAATTGGGACGGTGAATCGTACGCCAGGGCGATGGCATCCACTATCCAGTGGGCCATCCTCTGCTTGGAGACAGCCTTTCCCTTCTGCTGTCCTCCGTAACAGACAAAGAGCTGATCTGAGGTCCTGAAGCTTCGAATTCTGTCCATGTAAACGCACAGAGCGCGAACTGGACAGAGCAAAGCCAGAGCTGGGTCTGCCTCCTCTGAAGGTAGCGCTTGCAGGTTCACTACCTGATCTCTGAAGGGAGTGGTAGGAACCTTGGGCACATATCCGGGTCGGGGTCTCAGGATGACGTGAGGGTCCCCAGGCCCGAATTCCAGGCACGATTCGTCAACCGAAAATGTGTGCAGGTCCCCTACCCTCTTGAGCGAGGCCAATGCAACCAGGAGGACGGTCTTAAGGGACAGTACTTTTAACTCAACTGTGTTAATAAAAGCAGTCAGTAGTCAAAGCCAACCCTGTCCTCTTCCTTCCTGAGTAAAAGAACATTGTTACAATGTTATATGTGGTAAGAAATCTGATGGGGGTTTTTACATGTTTGATTTTTTTGACGTTAATTATATTATACGTTATTACATTTAAATAGTATTTATATCGACACATTTTAATGTACCTATTTTATGTACTGTATTCTGTTTTTGAGAAAAGTGGGGGAAAAGCGACGTTTGAAGTGCGATTCACCACGGCGCGAGGAGGGCTGACGTAATTCGAGAGCGACTTCAAGTGCACCCTCTCCGTTTCCCCGTGGAATGAAGCGTCAAAAGGCTGCAGGTTCGGGGATAATATTTAGCATCGAGAACAGGTTTCTTTTCTTTTGCAAAATATTATCTCCATGTCAACTACACAGCCTGCTTTTGCTTATGCCACCTGGGCATTAGACAATTATACATGCTTATTAAATATGTATACAGTTGAATAATACATAATGTTCCATTTGAACCAAGATACAATTTTAAACATAATAAACAGTGCGAGTTTCAGATGAATTTACAGGTTTAAATATAAATACTAGGTTTACATATGACTCAGTAAAGCCCTGACATTCGGTTCTATTTCTTAATGATTCATAATGCGATCGTATTATTCAACGCGCTATTATTATGTTTGAGATATCAACCACTGGTCGATGACCATAATGTTTGTATAAACTATAGGTAACAACTGATAAAATGTACACCTAGGTCATAAAAACCGTAATGATACCTACACTTAAATATTTTTCTCAGCCATGTCATCTTTTGTTCTTGAGCGAAATCTCCTCCCATCCGTTGTCTGATTGGCATTTCGCAAGGATTCCTGGGTAGGTTAAAGGTGCGGAGTCTGCATCTATGCGGGCTCGCGGAAGACCGCTTAAAGGATACAAGGGGGCGCTGGAGCACATTTCAGAGCGTTAAATGCTGAATGGGACGGCCTACGGACTCGTAGACTAGGCGAGCATGCGCAATTTAAGTCCACGAGACCGAAAGTCCACATGAAGTGCGCCATTTGGGACAGGGCCAAAGCCACTGGAAGGCAAGCCTGCAAACCTTAGCCAAAAAGCGTAACGGCTAAACTAACGCTCCGCCCCCCGCGGTATGCGGGGAATAGACCGTGAGGCCTGTTTTTTGAATGGAAGTCAATGGATGAGAGGCTTCACATGCTGATTTAAAACAGCTTTTGTGGAGAATAGCCTAATCATTTAATTAATCGACAGCCTGTTGCCAATGTTCAGAAGGTTTACACTAAACAATACTTTCGTTGGAAACTATATGTAGATTTAGCTTGATAAAAAAAAAAAAAAATTTTAAGAGAAGGCAGGCTAGGGAATGTGTTGACTGACAGCATGCCATTACATGATAGCTGAGGGGCCACACGTGATAAGTTAGCCGTTACGCTTTCCCAATGGTAAGACATACAGACCTCTTATCTCCCCATTATATACAATGCTCTGGAACGCGTCCATCTCCAGACACTTCGAGTCTACACATCCCACACATCTTGTTGCGTGCTGGTGAAGACGGGAGTTCAGGTGAATCACATAAATGCAAGATATGCCCGGTTTCACCAATATGTAATATCTAATCAAACTATATCCGTGATGTCCAAAACGTCAGTTTTTCATATTTGTCTCTGAGATGGGAGTGCCGTTGAATAACAACCCTAAAGTACTGTACTTTAAATTTAGACTTAAATAAAGCTTAAAGTCCCTGTAAAGTCAATTCGAGAATTCTTTCTAAACCACTTTATAAATGTTACAATGTATTGCTGAAACACATTACAAGTCTGTGAATTGGTATGCTTAATTGTAAAGTTAGAGGTGATAAAGAGATCTTTTCGTCGGACTGAGAACCAAAGATGTTACGGAGTTTTTGAAATGAGCGCATGCGTAAGACAACCCCCCCCTTTCGAGGGAACGCCTCCCAAAACTCGTGCCACGAGTATTGGAAACAAGTGTTTACCACGGAATTCGCTGGATCATGTTAGTGGATTCATTATGTCGGACTCACCGGCAGGTAATCATAATTTGCAGTTGTTACTCCCTGTCTCCGGACAAAAAAAATCGCAGCGGCGCCTGTGGAGTGTGGAAAGTTACTGGAGCGCGGAGCCGCGTGTCTCTCAACAAGGAATGTCATGGCAGTGACTGACAAGCCAGAGGGCCAATCCCGCGCAGTCTCTCACAAGGAAGTCACGCAGTGATTGACAAGCCAGAGGGTAATCGTTTACGCGATGATCGCGTTAAACGATTGGCTGTGTTTTAAGGCCCTACCTCGTGCACCGATGATGTAATTAATATATTCCTTTCAGTGACCTAATTTAACATAGTCTTTTATCAGTTAGTAAAGACGTTCAAGTAATATTGCAAAAATGTATAAAACAAAACCATCTCTTAGCACCTTTAAACACAAAGTCTCTGCTCAGGATTTTTTGGGCGGAGCTAACCGGGGGTCTGAGGACGCAAATCGTCCCCCGCAGCATAGCCCTGCCCCTAAACATATAGGCTTGTTTGAGGATGAGCAATCTGCGCAGAACCGATCACCGGTGATCACCGCGAGTGCATGCCGGTTGAAATGTGTCTGGGGTGGTCCGCCTTGCTCTGATGTCATGCTGACGTGTGTCAAAACTCTCGCGAGGGGAGGCGGTACGTGTCGGATTCTGCGTCGAGCGCAGTCCTCTCCACAGACTGCGCTGAAAAAGCATGATGGGGAAACGACTGATGACGAACACAGCTTAAGCTTATTGGTTTAAACAACCGTGATGTATTGATCTCTTTAAAATGTTTGATTTTTAAAACACTATACCATGAATTTTATGGTATAATATGTGTGAATATTCCAAAAGTCTCTGACAGTGCATCTCTCTCATGGGTTATGTGCTTGTTATCATATTTGGGTCAGTGAAAAATATGGTGCGGCAAGCATGAAAAAATTAAAAAATCTTTTAAAAACCGTTTAAAGCATGCATCGTTACATTAAAATGTATATCTTGTGGGTGTCCCCCCTAGGTCTACCCAAACTCCCCCCCCCCCCCCCTACCCCCTCCCTCCCCCCTACACAGCCCCCTAATACTAGGGTTCCCGGGGGGGTAGGTGGGGGGAGTCCCCCCTACTCCTACCCTACCACCCCCACCCCCCCCCCCCCGGGGGTGTACACCCCCCGGGGTCCGGGGGGGGTCTCCCTACACCCACCATCCCTTTAACCCCTTTTACCCCCCCCCTCCCCCTTCCCTCCTAAGTGATTGACTTCCGGGTACTTCCCCTTCCTTAACCCCCCTACCGTTTTGGACTCCCCCCGGTCCCTAGCTATGTAGTACCCTCTATAAACGCCCTCTCGGGTGTGTAGTGGGGGGTGGGGGTCCCCCCCCTCCCCCCCCCCCCCTCCTCCTACCTTCCCTTCCTCCCCCCTCCCCCCTCCCCCTCCCATCACTCCTCCCTCCCCCCACCTACCTCCTCCTATCCCCTATTACCCTAACTGTGGTTCGAGGACCGTGATTTTATGTTGATAAAAATGACATTTGCACAATTTTTTTACTAAAGTAAGAAATGAAGTACCCTAAAACAATGTCAAATGGTGTAAAGCCAAAGAATGAGAAATATAAATATTTTATCCACCTAGATGGCATGTAAGCTCACTTATAGCAAATAGATACTCACTTAAAATATCAAATGGAAAAAATAATTTTTAGAGTTATATCTAAATGTAAAATGTTAACGTGTTTTGGCAATATTTGGGGGGAACATGCTGAAACCCAATCTGTTTTCTAACTATCTTTTGGCAAATTATGTTAAAAATGTTTAAAGTATGTAGACCTAAATAGATGATTACATTTTTATTCCACTTATTTTCTCTGTTAAATAATTAATTTTTATGAAAAATACTTGGTTCGCCACTTGACACAAAACCAGTACAACCACTGACCATCGTTACTCTACAGCCAAAGGCAATGTTTGTGGAACAAAGTGACACGAAACAAGCATGACAGTCGCAAGTTAAGTGGTTTTTCAGTGATGAAAAAACAACATCTGACTACAAGAATAACATAGTAATGAAAATGAAACATGTCGAAATATTTTCCCAGTTTAAAGGGTTAGTTCAACCCAAACAATGAAATTTATGTTCTTATTATTACTCACTTATTGTCATTTGCAACCACAAGACCTTCGTTCGTCTTCAGAAACACAAATTAAGATAATTTGATCTCCCAAGAAAAAGAAACGAAACTTACCCATTCAAGGGCCAGAAAGGTAACTAAAGGACACGTTTGAAAACAGTCGACAGGACGGCAAAGGATTCAACCGTAATCTTAATGGTTCAACCTTATTATGAAGTGACAAAGAATACATTTTTTGTGCAAAAACAAACAAAAAAATAGCATCTTATTAAACTATTTTGTATCTTCCCTGTAATTCGCCTATGCGGGGACATGGTCAACAAGTGCAGAAATCAAGGTTTTACGTCAGAACACCGGTACTTATTGGCCGGCCCTGTGTCAGTCGCACACGCATGCGCTGTGTGATCACGTGTTCGGCTTCTTTGGCCCAATACTGGAGCCGGGCATTAAGACATAAAGAAGGAAGGTTTCACTGTGTTACGTGTACCTGCGTGAGGATAATGACAGGAAGAGAAGCGATTGGGGAATAAAGTCCATAATTTTCATTTGTTTTTGCGCACAAAAAGTATTATCTCTCTTAAAATTAAGGTTGGAAACCACAGCAGTCACGTTGACTTTTTAACATGGCTTACAACCTTAGGCGACCTGAATGTGGGATTGTGTTGCTTTTTATGGGCGATTTAAAAAAAAAACTCCCAGAATTTCATCAACAATACTCTGAATTTGTGGTTCTGAAGATGAACAAAGGTCTTACATGTGTGGAAACGACATGAGTGAGTAAATAAATGACAGAAATTTCCTTTTGGGTGAACTAACCTTTAAGGAACAATATCATGATAACACGAAATCATCAAAGTGATGATTTCTTAAGAAAAAATATTGATAGCAGGACAGAATCACTGGTGCTCTGATGAGCCACTGTTTCCTTGCTTGAAACTATATCCAAGTTATCTATTGGGCAAGAGGGGCTCTGTTATGTCGTTTAATTATAAAAATCTTAGAAATTTAATGAATGGTATTTTTATAGAGTAAAATTGGAGTCTTGGTGAAGGCACAATAGGTAAGACTTTTGGATCAAATATCAAAAAAACCCACTTGGACAATTTTATAATTTTGTTGACTTGTGACTTATATTATGCAGATGTTTCCAAGAATGTTTTAACCCTAGAGAAATAATAACCATGGACAGAGCAGGTCCGTGGTCGCCTATCCAATGACAATGATACCGCCGTTACTCGGTTTCCGGTTTTATTTTGTCGAAACCAACGAAACACAAAGACGCTTACATATATTATGTGTTTCTTAGACAGATGAGCAACGTTGGAGACATTTGTCGACAGAAATCTAATATATTATATAGCGTAAACACGTTTAGTATTATTGTTAATCTTGTTTTCTTGATTTTACTGGTGAGTACATGTTTTACCATGCCTATATGGATCTAGTTGACTGCAGGTGCATAGTGTGCAACAAGTGTCTCATAGCAGCTGCGAGCGACCGCAACAGAGTAGCATTTAACAATTTGAACACACAATGTGTCTATATTTTAACAGAGCGCTTACATCACATCCGCTTGACATGAAGAAAGCAGAAGAAGAAAAGCAGCGGACGCGGCAAAATAAAAGCTGGTGCGATACGTTTGACGCACTTGTCTTTCATTAGCAATCACTCCATGATGTTATATTGCTACAGTTTTTAAGTGAATGTGAATAGAAATAGTTAAGCTAAAATTTCAATGTTAAACATTAAGGTGCCCTAGAAATAAGAATTTGAATTTTTCTCGGCATAGTGAAATAACATAGTTCAGTACATGGAAAAAGACAAATGAGTTTTCAAACCCCATTGTCCTCCTTCTTATGTAAAACTCATTTGTTTAAAAGACTTCGGGAAAACCTCGGATCTCAACTAAACACGGACTGTTACGTAACAGTCGGATCATAATATGTCTGACCCCAATATTTGCATAATGCCAGCCATTCGAAGCATTAGCAAGGAAAGGCAGTATTAAACGGCTGGATCTGGGCCAGACAAAGGTAAGAAGGCAAGAACAAAAGCGAAAAATGGCAGATGGAGCAATAATAACACTGGACAGATCCAGATATCATGATATTTTAGTGATATTGGAAATTGTCATCTAAATGGTCATTGCATGTTGCTTATATACTGTTAAATGAGGGTTTAAAGTTACCATCGTTTCTTACGGTATTCACGGAGACGAGAGTCGTTGCTATTTCATTTGTAAAACACGTGCAGTATGTATAAGCATAAACACCTCTTCTTTATAAATCTCCCAACAGTTGTAATGGAGCTTTAGCCGTTAGACACAGAGCATAGCCCAAACTAACACAGATCAAACGTAACCATCTAAATAAATACTTTACTCACATAATTCGAAGCATGCCTGCAGCATGCATGACGAAAACTCTTGTAAAAGATCCATTGAGGTATATGATGTAGTGAACTGTATGTTTATGCGATTTTTTTTGGGGTATATATAGTTGAGAGCTCGTGTGGAGAGGAAGGCGCATCTCTTAAAGGGGCCGTGCGGAAAAAATCAGTGCATAGTTAATGCTGGCACCAAAATAGGCAGTTTAACAAATATTAAAAAATCTATGGGTATTTTGAGCTGAAATTCACAGACACATTCAGGGGACACCTAGGACTTATATTACATCTTGTAAAAAAAAACAATCTAGGGCACTTTAATGTTCTAAACATTAATGTTGTGCAACATAATATACTTATATTTTACTGAATTACAGAGGCTTTACTAATAAAAGTTGTGGATAAAAGCAACACTTTCTCAAAAAAAATAAACAAAAAACAAAAAACCCCCCATTGACAATTTGAAAATAGCTTCCAAATAGTAGTTTAGTTTATTATTACTAGTCTTATTCAGCAATATACTAGTGATTTGGACTAAATTTGCCCCTAACAGAAAGGCTGTTAGAGTCAAAGGGTAACCGGTACACCATTTGACATTTCAATTTAAAATCAAATTGGACGGTATAGCATGGACACCTAGTAAGAACATGGCCTTGGTGGAAATATTCAATGTAATTTTAAAGTCATACACATTTTATAATATGTGAATTATCAAGTATCATGGGGGTTCATACATTGAAATGTATACCTAAGGAATACCTAACATCCCTAAAATGTCAAAATATCTCATATTTTAAAGACAGTTACTACTATTTGCATGCAGCATTAGTGTTCCCAGGGGTCCCTCTTGGATACCGTTTCAGTCGCATGGTTTTCTTGCAAATATTAACAAAATGGCTCCGGAATGGTGGTTACCCAACCTTTTGAAACTTCAGGAATTGAACTTGACTCCTATGATCCCCCAAATATTATAATATTCCGAAAATGGTGTTAAATTTAGTTTTATTTTTTACTATTAAATTGTTCTAATTTAAGATTATGCCAAAAATAGATAATATGGTGTTTTATGATGAATTTCACTTTTTAAACAGATCAATTATTTGGTTACGAAGTTTTTTACGGTTACACCACATGACATTTTTGCAATCACTCCAAATTATTTCTCAAATTGATTAAACAGAAATTTTAGACTTGGTCCTCAAAAAGAGGAATGGTATGTAGTAATTGTGCTATTTATTTGCAATTTTACCTTTTAAATTGTAACCTAAAACTATAAGGACACAAAAAAATGAGCGTCACGTCATACCCTTTATAAAATATTAAAAAACCATTGTCTGTAATTAAATAAAAAATGATTGATAACACATTCATTCGAATGGAAAAAATAACAAGGACTTTGGTTGTATTGTTCATTATGTTATTTTCATTTAAAAAGCAGAAAGTAAAATTACATCCAGTTATCAGCAACACAGGAACAAGTGTGAACCCGCGATATCCGCCTTGATCTCGGCAGGTGTCTGATGCACTACGAGACCGTGGAAATTGTTACGTCTTGCCGCACCTTTTTCACGCCTCCCCTCACTGCAGCAGCTACTCTCGGCTGAACTTCAGGCTAGGCTAGGCGCATTCTCAAACAAAGCCTGATAAACTGTCGATGACGCACGAGCGGTGGGGCCACGCTCTACTCTACAGCGGTTCACTCGCTCAATGCTCGAGTGTAATGACGTCATACACCCCTTTGCACATTTAGCTAGTAATGCCTTCGTCACGCACATGCCTATTAAATAGTAGTTATATACAATAACAGCTCGGTCTAATATTTTAAATTCCTAAAAACGAGATGATAGACGGCTTCTAAAGTGATCGTTTACACCGGATACTTTACAAAAATTTAGCAGACAGCTGGGATTCACAGAATCCGCTGTTTTGGTGAATGTGACGGAAAAGACCTCGGACCCCCCTCCCGCCTCGGCCTTCTACGTCCCGACACGATAAACGATGATTAGGGCGGACGGACAGAGTCTCTCCGTTCGGCATTCATCCTCCCGTCTCGCGCACCGTCATTGCGACCCGAAACAGTCCGGCGTTACGTGCCCACAATGAGTGTAGTCCACAGTAATACTAAAATGGCAACCCTCTAACGTGATTCTTTTGTTTACATGCGTCAGTAGTTTGGACTCATTAGACAAGTCATTGAGGACTGCAGCTCTGCGATCGTGGGTGTGGGTTCAGCCGCCGACAGCGGACCCGCCCTAGCGTTTGAGGCAGAGAGCTATAACAGCAGGTAACTCATAATCTGCAGTTGTACTACCATCTCCTGAGCAAAAAAATTGCATGCAGCGCCCTGTGGAGTGTGGAAAGTGCTGGAGAGACGCAGCCGCGCGTCGTACTCACAGGAAGTTCATGGCAGTGATTGACAAGCCACAGAGGGCAATACGCGCACGTCTCTCACAAGGAATGTTTTTTTTCACGGCAGTGATTGACAAGCCAGAAGAGGGCAAATATAGCTGTAACCGATTGGAGAGTTTTAGGCACTACCTGTGTACAGATGATGTTATTAATATATACTGTCGTGCAACTAATAAATCGTCTTTTACGGTTAGTCTAATTTTTTTAATGTATTAAAACAAAACACCATCTTTAGCACCTTAATACGGAGTAAATGTGATAAATATAAATGTATTTTCACAGGTAACGTTTCAATTTCAACATAAAAAAAACCAAAAACAAAAAAAGGTAATATAGTTGCTAATGAATAAACTAACATAAATAGTTTAACCATACAATTTGGTCCAGTGTCCCGTGGGAAGCATGTCAACCCCATAAAATCATAAAACTTTAAAATGCACACACAAGCCGCTAGCCAGTTACGATGCTCGGCCTCATTGTTGCCAGTCTGGGATTGGGATACTTACAATTGTGCTGTGATTCGCTACTTTTGGGATGGTTTTGTGCGCAGATACGGAACCCCTCTATCCAAACACCACCATTTCATGCACTTCGAAGTGTGTAGCCCTGAATAGAGTACTCAGGGAGGAAGCATTTTTTGTAGGCAAAAACCCGGAAGCGAGTTAGCATTTTAAGGCTTCCGGTTTCCAGCGCAGTATAAAAAAGGTTTTTTTTTTGAATGGTGTTTTTGCTAAATAGACGCCTGAAATAAGGTCTGTGGTTTAACAAAGCCTCTAAATATTTTCACGTTTGATCTATACATAAAACACACCAGTTATAACACGCTTGTGATTTTTTAAACTTTACCTTGTGGTCTTAAGAAACGTGGTTGCTAACAAAGTGCTAAAAGGACTACTT
Organism: Culter alburnus; assembly: GCA_028476615.1. Taxonomy (NCBI): domain Eukaryota; kingdom Metazoa; phylum Chordata; class Actinopteri; order Cypriniformes; family Xenocyprididae; genus Culter; species Culter alburnus. Next base: position 78,411 of record JAOTNS010002735.1, read on the forward strand.
CCTTTGGCCGGGGACTTTAGACATCATCATGCAAACAGGACATTTTGGACAGCCATGTCCATGAAAAAGTGGCAAGTATTCATACACAGCGCATCAAATCAGCGAGCCGGTTTTAAAAGTTTTGAGGAAGCTCGGTGGTGGTGGTGACGTTGATCCATGGTGGCTGTAGTCCGTTTATAACCTAATGTTAGCTTTTTATATCGACGACTTATTAGCTTCAAAAGTATAAAAGTGTTTATCTATCAAGATAATCTTTACAAGTTAAAAAAAGTGTACAGTGCAAACCCTTTGTTAAACCGAGCTTTATTTTCTGCAATTTTCCAAAAGTCTATGGAAAAAGGCATAGGCTTTCAACCGGGGGAACCCGGTGCACCGTAACTTCTGGGTTGGCCTACAAAAACAGTCATCCCGAGGTATCTAGGGACGCAGCTTTTGAAGTAGGCGGTTGGGCGCAGCCCGGTTTCATAGAAAACCGGAGATTTCTAACGGCCCCGGCCAGTGATGCGATGCACTTTAACAGTCAGCGATTGGCTCTATTAGAAGGCGGGAATTAGTCCCACTATTGCGCGTTGCATTTCTCCATCATAATAATACGAGTGCGAGTCTGTCTTATTCTATAGTCTTTGTTAAGATGACACAGAAATGCGGTCCAAAAAAGTTGGGTTTTTTACCCCTGTACACCAGGGGTAGGGCAAGGTCGGTCTAGGAGAGCCGCTGTCCTGCAGGTTGTAGCTCAACCTGAAAAACAAAAAAAAAAAAACCTCAGCTGGCCTATAGCCTTAGGTGGCGTTCCAAACGGGAATTATATCGCCGCCAAAGGGCAAGTCGGGTGGAAAATAATCAGGTTGCCAATATTGAAGGGTTTTGTTCCAAAATGAAGTTGCTCAGACAAAGGCCACTTCAAGGGCCCTTTGGAATGAGGATCGAAGGGTACATCTGATGGGACACTTCGGGCCCCATACCTTGCACAGGGGTTTGGTGGAAAGAACAGATGGGTACAGGAGGCTCGGGAGTTAGACTAGAATGTTGTGTAGACGTGTAGT
>JAOTNS010002736.1:0-43733 GCA_028476615.1 Culter alburnus
TATATGTGCCTGGAAAAGATGGCAGGCAGTTGGAATTAGGCAGCCGTGTAAGTGGCCCCAGATGGTCTGAAGGTGCAGCTCAAAAATCCCCTCAGATCAGTTAATGTGCCTGTCCAATGGCCCTATGGGGTGTGAGCAAAAACAAACTGTTTTTCCTGTATGTCCCTTTAAATGCAATGAGCTGTTGCTTCCTACCCCCTTTCCAGAAGAGGGCGGAGCTTCAACGCTGTGTTTCCACACATAACTGGAAATGTCATGCAGCCAAAATATCAGAAATGTCAGTAACTGTGTTCAGCCTTATATGTTCATCCGGAGTCAGACACTGATGGAGAGACTCAGGAAGGACCAACAGGATGTTTCTGAATGGTTAGTTTGATTTATGTAGTTGTAACTTCAAAACTTATCGATTAGCATTAGCATTTAGTTTAATTACGGTAATAATTTATATAATCTTTAACCACATTAGCCATATGCTAACAAGCACATTCATAAGCGAGATTTAGAAATAGAAATAATATCCTATTAATAAATCTCCCATTTTGTTCAACAAATCTCTTGTGTGCACTGTTAATTGAGTTGCAATGACGAGATCACTGCTACTTGGGTAAAGTTGGTTTTATATTCGCACATTCGGACATCCGTATTCAATAGCCTTGTAATCACACTACATTGGACATTCAGTGGACATTCACAAGTGAATATGCCATTAAACATACTTGCCTATTTTGATCGACTGTGAAAATGTTGTAATTGACAATCGTTGGTTTTCAATATCATGTCGCTGCTAAAAATTCGCAAACATTAATTTATTGTACATTTATTGGAAAGTCTGAATTTATCAGAAGTCCGAATGTGCGAATATAAAACCAACTTTACCGAAGTATCACTGCTTTCATGAGCTCAGCTAGCCTGGATGCCAGCCGAACTTAGCCCCGCCCACAACATTTTGAGGTCGGGGAGTTCGGTCTGGACTCGATCCGTAGAGGAGTAATTATGCCCGAACAGAAACTGTTCGGACCAATCACATTGTCAGGGCGATGATTGACAGATTATCACCAGAAACGTCATCAGCCACGTCATCGAAGAGCGCTTGGGGAGTTTGATTGACAAGCGATCTAAACAATCAGAACGCCGCATCCGCTATTTTGTCCGACAAAGCAGTCAGGAGTTAGAAGATTAACATCGGTGGAGTTAAACTTGAAAAATTGTGCATATTGACGTCTTTCCGCGTTTGAAACAACATTCATTCTCATGTTCATTCATGTTTATTTGATGCTATAAATGGACTAGTAGGAAGAGATGATCGGTTAAGGAGCCTCTTGAGCTGAGGCGCTACAGCAATCTGTCACGATCATGGTCACGACACATTAAAGAGCCACAAAACGGTTTTTATTGTTTGAATTTTTTTAAATAACTACACAGTTTGAAAGCTGGGACTTTGTTTAATATCATAAGTAACCTGCTCTGTCTCGTCTGTCGATGTGTTGTCAGTGTCCTCTTTGCTCCGCGATGTATTTTCCACTCTGTGTGGCGTGACAGCGCCACGGCTTGTCGGACAAAGCAACAGTAACTAAGGGGGGTGAGTCTTTGCGAAAGGTCAATTAGTTTACAACAATGATGGCTGTTGTTGAAGAACTGAGATGTGTAGATTCCGCCATCGCGTCCGTTATAGAAGATATCGACAGCGCATTAATTTTAAAAGAGGAACAGAGGACCGCGATCAAGGCATTTGTCGATGGGAAAGATGTCTTTGCCGTCCTTCCTACGGGATTCGGCAAAAGTTTGATTTATCAGCTGGCCCCGATGGTCGCTAAAAAGAGTTCTGTTCACAACTATGCGTCGCTCAACATACGTCACTTACTCTGTAGCTCTGATTGGTTGTAGGTCTATCCAATTGAGGTCTTTCCTGGATCGGTTGAAATACGCCCCCATAATCAAAGCCCAATGGAGCAGTATCAGACCAGTGCCCAAGGAAGTCGACCGGAAGTTGAAGTCGGCCGGGTGCCGCCATCTTGTAGCAGAACTTCACTTGCGTTAGCATCCCCATTGACTCCCATTCATTTTGGCGTCACTTTGACAGTGAATAACTTTACATCTGAGGCGTTTAAAGACTCCATTTGTCCATTATTTATTTCCAAAGATACACGACAATGTATAAAGGGCTCCAATACCTTCTATGTTACATTATGGTCCCATAGAAACAGTTTTTGTAAAAATAAGCTAACGATTGCGTCATAACCACTCGACTCTCTGTCGCACAGAAGAGAAGTTACCGTACAGACAGGAGGAGAAGCTCGCAGGCAATCGGGGAGACGTCAAGAGAGAAGCCTACTGGCGTTACATTTTAAAATAATATACAAACTAATTAATCAGAATACTTAACTCCTGCTCACTCACGCCAAAGAACTCCCCGCTCAAGCTCGCCATCTCTGCAAGATTAACGATGGCAGTTTGCACGCACAGCTACTAGAAGATTTACATCTGTCAGACAGGTTGCGGACGTCATCAAGCTTAGTGTGAGTCTGCGCGTCAGAAACGGAAGTGCTAAAAATCGCTAAAAATGGCTTCACTTGACTCAATTGAGTTCCAATGGGGTCGCTGTGTCCATTTCTTTTACTGTCTATGTATCAGACTCATATTCGAACTAGAATTGAGTATGACCACGTCAGGCTAGAGCTCAGCAACATCAGCTACAGTGTTCATCACTGCAACCTTTCATGCCACGATCTAAATACAATGCCATAGTTTTAAATGTAATGCATCACTTTTCACGATTAGTTAACCTTGAGAGCTGTAATAGTAAAAATGTGCTAAAAAGAGAGAGTAATACTTAGCTATTTCAAAAGGAAAGATGTCAGCCAATCATAGCAGTGGGCGTTTACACTGAAGTCTCACAGAGACACGCCCCTTAAAACGGAGCGTTCAAACCAGAGGGCTAAAATCAGGGTTGGAAAAATGCCTTTTATTTATAAATTATGACCATTTTTGATGTTAAAATCATACTAACAATATAAGTGCAACCCAGGAAACATTATAAAACAATAAAACAATGCAGTTCATGACCCCTTTGAGTTTTATCATTAAATAATACTTGATTATGTACACTTCTAACTTATCTGAGGACATGGTTGGAATTGTTACTTTTCCTGTTTGCACTATTTTTGCCACTGTTTGCACCATGAGAGTATGAATAAATACAGAATCTGTGTTTACATTTCAAACTTGATTTGAATTATTATTGTGTGATGTTTTTTTTTTTTTTTAGCACAGTTGGACTAGTATTTAAACGGTTGTGTTTGGATTTTTACTATTTTTTACTCTTTTATTTAATTTACGACTCTTTTCCACTATGTGGTATTGACTCGGCTTGCTTTACTTGTGGTTTACAATTTCAATTACAGCCATTTCTTTTTTTTTTAAGTTGCGTGCGAGTTTGTTTGACAAGGCCTTGATTTTAATCATGATCATTATTTATCACATTTTTTTAAATTAAAAGTGTTTCAAAATTTGAATATCTTTTTTTCTTCATGAAGTGTTTCATGAACACTGTGTTTGAGTTTCCATGATGAACAGGCCATTTCTGTCCATCTCAAAGCCACAGAAAACAGGTGAGGTTTCAGGCTCTAAATTTAGTTCTTTTTCTAAGAACATTAAACAGACTCAGGAAACCCACAGTGAGACTGAACAGAGGACACAGAGCAACATCCATTGTGAGCAGAAGACAATAAAGACTAAGAGCTGATCGTCTTCGATATTTACTGTTTAATGACGAAGAGACTGAAAAAAACATTTATGATCAACAAGTTATCCATGTGTGATTTAAATAAATTCAATAAGAACACCTCAAAATGACTAGTTTTAAACAAACTAGATTGTACATGATCTAGAGGTAAGGTGAGATATGTTGCAGTGCTGAAGGGTGTTTGTAAGTTTTTCAGGTTTTAACATGTGATCAGTGTGATAAAGAGAACTAACACAGAAGCTCTTCAGCTTGTGCTTTACTTTTGCTCTTGCTCTTTATATTCTTTTAGTCAAACCAAGATTCAGCCGCCTGCAGGTGTGATAAAACAGGAAGTGTTTTTTTTAGCAACGATGGACACACTTTCCACTCCATGAAGAGATGTTGTGAATTTAGATCATATTATAAAGTATTAATTATAATATATTGCAATTCTTCTTTCAGAAGGTTTTGTTCTGGTTGTCGGAAGCACATGTAATGCTTCTGTTGCACAAGCATTTTTATAAAATGTCTTGGTGTTCAAATGTTAAAGTCAGCACAGCTGTTTGATTTCTCTGCAGGAATAAATTACTGGTAAGATGTATTTTTAAATTAGCCTTTAGTTGTTGTATTAGTCTTTTTTAGTTAAGTTATTAAATGAGTCTGTTTGAATCTCTGTAGAGTTTGTGTTTGTAATTCTCTGTTCATCAGAAGAGTAATTGAAACCTTCGGCTCCATCTAGTGGCACATGTGAGTAATCACCTGTTAAATGTCCTGATTTTATTGAGATGAGTTTTGTGTAGTGTTATGATAGCTAACAGGATGAGTTTTCATTAATATGATTTTAATTGACACTGTTTTACACTCATTGTGTTTAAAGCAAAAGTCAATCTGGCTCTTTTAACATCCAGATTGTGTCAAAGCAGCTTTACAGTGATAACAGGAAATTATTTTCACTGCACAGCAGCTCTAGAACAAAATAGTGTCATTGACCAGCTTAGGTAAATTCAGTATTGATTCATTCTATTGTAAAAAAAAAAATCAATAGTTATTAATTTGGTTAATTCATCTATTGGTGACAGGTTAAGTGTCTTTAATATTTGTTTGGAGTGACTCTCCTCCATCAGGAGATCAGACTGATCAACACTACTCTCAGGTTTATTTCGTGTCTCTCTTTCGTGGTTTGTGGTTTCCAGCAGGTTTAATCTGATGTGTTTCATGTGTGTCCCTGTGGAGACCAGATTCACTGAAGCAGTAAAAGAGTCATTCAAACAAAGATACGCTGGAAAAATGTAGAGATGCTGAGGTTTATGAATGAGAATTATATTTATTGATATTATATTTAACTTATGATGATATTTAGTAATTAAATGGCAAATGTCAATCAAACTGAAAGACAAATGATGTGTACTGAGCCTTAAATTTGTCTCCATGTTAATGATGTTTAGATGATTATTAAAAGTCAAATCTTAAAGTGTAATTGATATTCTCACTGGTATAATAATTAATCAAAGAGATACATGCATTTATAAGATGACCATGTGAACCACTGCTTCTGTTTGTGTCCATCAGTGTCCAGTGTCTTACTTTCACTTTCTCTCTCTCTCTCTTTTAGAGGAAGTGGGCGTCTCCGTCACATTCAGCACTTCATGTTAAACATGTAACCAGGAAAGAAACACTCAAAACTCATCTGAACACACATCGAGAGCTTCAGAAGAACTGAATCTACTGACAACAGAGAGATCATTTAATAAGAGAGAAGAATGAAGATCATCTTGACTTTCACTCTGCTGATGATTCCTGGTAAGAATCTGAACTCAGAGTAATCACTAAAAACAGCACAGATTTCGTGAAATATTTGAAAGTTAATTTCTGTTCAGTCTTATGAATGTATTAGCTGGTTTGTTGTAGGAGTCGTGAGCTCCATCAGTGTGATGGGATATTCAGGAGGAGGAGTCACGATCACATGCAAATATGATGAAGGATATGCAGCAAATAAAAAGTATTTTTGTAAAGGACAGTGGTCAAACTGCACAGACCAAATCAGGACTAATGAGAAAGATAAATGGGTTCATTCTGGAAGATTCTCTCTGTATGACGACACAAGATCAGCAGTCTTCACTGTGACCATCAAATCTGAGAGAACAGGATTCTGACACGTACTGGTGTGGAACTGATATATATGCAAAAATAGATTCCTCCATTGAAGTGAATTTGAAGGTTATAAGAGGTGAGTAACTGAGAGCCTCAAACCCATGATGATCTCCACAACATCACGATAACAATACTGATGTAAATCCTGCAGTTCGTATGTAACCCCTAAATGATGCCAGAAAATCAGTAATGAGGGCAAATACACTGACTTTCTTTAACTCCCAGTGTGTGTATGTCTGTGTTTGTCATTAAATGAAGATGACCCCTACTGTGTTCAACAGATCAACCAATCAGGAGCGTGAGAGGATATTCAGGAGGAAACGTCATTATAAACTACAAATATGAGAAGAAACACAAGGATCCTTTGATAGACATCTGTAACACTGCAACATATCAATGTTTTGCTGTAATAATCACTAACAGAGCAGCAGGATGGAACATGACGGACGATTCTCCGTTCATGATGACAGATCTGCAGGTCTCTTACGTGTTTTATCAGAGATCTGAATGAGAACGACTCTGGAGAATATCAGATTACAGTCAAAGTTTCTGAAGAATAGATTCTTCTCTGAGTTTTAATCTGATCATCAGAGACGGTGAGACACTTTCATTCATTTCTGCATTATTTGACAGAATCCATGAATATATCTGGTCATTGTAACATTGCTGCACTTGATTTGGATCTGAAACAGATGATTGTTGTGTGAAGAGCATCAGTCTATCAGCTGCTGCAGGAGGATCTGTGAACATCAGCTGCAAATACCCACAATCCCACATTAGTGATGTGAAGTTTCTCTGCTGGAGATCTGGAGCTGATCTCTGTGCTGAAGAGACGTCTGTGAAGGAGAGCAGAAGATGGAGTCCTGAGGAAAGATCCAGCTGTATGATGACAGAGAAGAGCAGCTCCTGACGGGAAGCATCAGTCATGTGACTGAACAATTTCAGAATACTGGTGTGGAGTTCAGTCTGATCAGGACACAAGAGCTTCATCACACGAGTCCTGATCAATGTTATAGGTCAGTACTGATCACTTACAATTATTGGTTTATATGATTCATGTTGTTGTTTAAACATCTTGATTGTTTTAAAGTAAAACTGAAGCTGAGTGTTTTTGCTGTATAAGGGTGATGATGTGTCAGCAAACATGAATGTGTGAAAGTTTACAGACGCTCTCTGGTTTATTTTCAATGCAAAAACGGAAGTTAATTTACTGGCATCTCTATGATACTGTGAACACATTACTGTTATAACAGAGACAAATGACCTGAATACACCATATCCTTCATCATCCATCATCACCCCCATCATCATCATCATCATCATCAGTGAAAACTCAAATGATCTCAGAAATCACATTGACTTCACTTGATACAACATCAACAATAACAGGTAAATATTACTGTACTAAAACCTCTTCATATTTTTATTAAATCTCACATTGAACATTAAATCCTCTTTCTCTTGTATTTTCAGGCTCTTCAGTGATCTTCATTTCTGTTTTGGTTTTGCTCCTAATTGGTGTCCTGATGTTTCTAATGGTCGTACGAAAGAATAAAGAGGCTCACGGTGATTACAGTTTCATATCTTTGCTATTTTTTCATCAGTTTGTAATAATGAATGACCCTCTACAAGAGATTCAGATTCATCACATACAGTTTAAAGTGTGTTGAAGTGAAAGTAAAGATCATCATTGCCCTCTACTGGCCTTCACTAGACAGACATGATGGTGATGATGCTTTTAAACTGTTCTATAATGACTGTAAGAGCCATAATCTGAATGATTACAATTTAACACTTAAATCACTCAAATATTATAATATATATATACTTTTTTTTTTTTTTTTTTTTTTTTTTTTTTAGGTTATGTTTTAGTACATTTATTGAGCATGGTTTGCTCTGTTTCATTTTTGGATTGCCTTAAAGCAGGAGTGTTCAACCCTGGTCCTGGAGAGCTACTGTCCTGCAGATTTTAGCTCCAAATTGAATCAAACACACCTGAAGCGCTAATCAGGTGTTCAGGGCTGCTTGATAATTACAGACAGGTGTGTTGGAGTAGGGTTGGAACTGAAGTCTGCAGAACAGTAGCCCTCCAGGAGCAGTTTTGGACACCCCTGCTTTAATGGGTTAGTTCACCCAAAAATGAAAATTCTGTCATTAATTACTTACCCTCATGTTGTTCCTCACTCATAAGACCTTCATTCATCTTCAGAACACAAATTAAGATATTTTTGATGAAGTCCGAGAGGTTTTTTTTAGAAAGCAACAAAATTACTATATTCAAGGTCCAGAAAGGTACTAAAGACACCATTAAAACAGTCGACGTGACTGCAGTGATTCAAACTTAATGTTATGAAGCAATGAGAATTTTGTGCGCAAAAACAAACAAAAATAACAACTTTATTCTACAATTTCTTATCTATGAACTCAGTGCAACGCTTTCGTATTTACGTCAGAATGCAGGCTCATCATTGGGCAACGCTGGTCACGTGAGCAGCACGACACATGAGTGTGATCCTGACACACAGAGTTGGTATTCTTCTGACATAGTACACAAAAGCACTGCAATGAGCCTTCAATTGCTTTCCATTGAAAGTAGCTAAAACTGCTAGCTAAATGTCACTAGATGACATCATAACAGCAAATTCATTGATCTATAAAAATATGATAGATCAGTGAGCAAATAAGACTTTAAGACTTTGAGAAAAAAGTCTCAAAGGGTGGGGAAGTTACTAAATCTAGTGACAAATCCCTAAATTGGCAACACTGAACATAAACTGTGTAGGAGAATGACAGGGAAGAGGAAAAATTGTTGAATAAAATTACTTTTGTTTTCTTTCTGCGCGCACAAAAAGTATCACTTCATAACATTAAGGTTGATCCACTGCAGTCCCGTTGACTATTTAACAATGTTTTTACTATTTCTCTGGACCTTGAGAGTGATCATTTATTGCTTTCTATGGAAGATAAAAAAACCTATAGGATTTCATCAAAATATTTAATTGTGTTCTGAAGATGAATGAAATATTGCGGGTGAGTTTAATGACAGAAATGTCATTTTTGGGTGAACTAACCCTTTAAAGTGCCTTGAAGTTTTTAGATTGCCGTGTTTTCTTTATGAATGAAAGACGGAGCAACAGTTTTTGACCGGTGTTTATTTTTTTGTTTTGTTTCTTATTGTGCAAGAACTTTCAGTAAACCTGTATGAATCAATGAGTCAATTCTTTGCTGGAAGAAAAACAAAGAATTAATTCTACTACAATGATGTTTGAAACTGTGGGCTGATGTGTTTTGTTTTCTCTTCTCCTGCAATCCTTCTAAACTGATCTGAGTTCAGGATTTTCCGGGGATGAGGTCATCATGATCAATCATAAACACTTGCTCTACTGCACACACACTGCTATAGGCAACAGGTTTAGTGTCTTTCTCAAGTGTGTAATGACATTGAAGCTTTATCAATAATGCAGATACTCTGCAGTTCTGTTCAACCAAATACTGAGAAATGAGCCTCTTTGAACAGAAATTCACATGCTTCTGTACACATCCACCTTTTTGATTTGAATAAGATGTTTAATGATTTGAATGAATTGTGTTTGTTCTCAGGTCACTCAAGTTTCCTGCAGTTATGTGACTGTCAGTAAAACGGACCTTCATTCTGATCTGAACCACACAGACACCAGAACAACTGTAGTCTACAGCGCTGTTCTTACCCATAAACCCCTCTGACTAGTCAAAAATACTCTGATATCTCCATATCCAGTGAACAACAGCCGGGCGGTGATTGTTTGGTGTATATTAAGTGTATATTTTAGTTTTAGATGAAGTGTGTCACACTGCAGCATATTTTAAGTGAATTATTCTTATAATATTTATGGAACATTTGTAATCAGTGTTTTGACGGTTTTAGAACTCATTACTTTTGTATTGTATATAAATCAAAAATGATTAAGTTCTTTGATGGCTTATAAATGTAATAAAATGAATGTATACCATCCGCAGTGACTCTTTTCTCAGGTAGATGGAGTTATGCATTCATTAGGGTGGAGCTAGTATTTCTTTATAACCTTTTTGCTTATTATATGTGCAGAGCAATGGAGAGAATGGACTGTTATGGTCAGTATTCAGCTAAAACGAAAGAGCATAACCATTCAATTCTGTCATTCAAATAATCACTCTTTTGTCAATAAATGATTAATATAGAATATTAATACATCGGTAACACTTTACAATACGTGTGCACTAATATGCATTAATTCATGCTTAACTAATGCACAGATAATCATGCGTTAATGTATGACTCATGAAGAACTAAACCATTAATTAATGATTACTGCATCAGCAACTAATAAAGAGTCTATATGATTAAGTAATATATGAATTATTAATTAAATGTGTCATAATGTATTAATTCCTTAACATATTTTATTATCTAATAGTCTAAGTCAATGTGTTAATGACTGAACCTCACAATAAAAGATGAAATCTGTCTGGCTCAAGTTTCTTATATTCACTATAATGTATATGATAATCTTCATGAAAACGTTAAAGTGAAGAAACTGTAACTGTAACTTCAGCCAGATGGCGCTCTTTCTCAGTGTTTAATTCAGTACTGAGTCAAAGGAGGTCTGTGTGATGTCACACTATAAAAACCCTTACTATCAGCCCTCTTGTGCACAGAGAACATTCAGCATGAAGAAGACTGAACTCAACTCACAATGAAGATCCTCCTCATCTTCTTCACTTTCTACCTGATCTCAGGTCAGAGCTTTTCTCTTTCATCACTGCAGTAATGATGCTGTTTCTGTTCATGAGGTTTCTGATCACAGTATCAATCTGATTGACAGGTGCAGTGAGATGCTTTAGTGTCACTGGATATTCTGGAGGAAGTCTTCTTGTTGATTCACAGAAGCCTTGGCATACAGACAAAGCCAAATACATGGTTAAACATGACCCGTGGAGAACCATAATAAATTACAAGAAACACAGTGAATGGACTGGTGAAGGAAGATTCGTTCTTTTTCGCAACAAATATGGAAACCTTATGATATTCATCAGAGAACTGAACCAACATGATGCTGGAAGATACAGAATCAGGGTTACTGACAAGTGGTATATAGATATGACTTTAAATGTGAATAAAGGTAAGCAATTCAAGTGTGCAATGAAACTACTCATTTTAAAGGTATGGATAATCAATATATTTGTTTATTATGTGAATTACAGATTCATGTTGTAAAATGTCAAAGAAAGTGGTGGTAAATAGTGGAGAAACTGCAACATTCAGCTGTGAATATTCACAGAATCATATCAATGATGCAAAAGTCATATTCAAAGAACGACAAAACTTAATCGAAGAGCTGATACATGCCACTGGCACACTGAATAAGGAAGGAAGATTCAGTATTTCTGATGACAGACATACAAACTTCTTCCATGTGAGAATTTCTGCTGTGAGACCAGATGATGGAGGAGTTTATTTATGTGGCGTTTGGATCTACAGACTCTTCTACTCCATTAGAGCTAAAGTTCATCTGCACATTATGGGTGAGTAGAACAAACTCAACTAGAATAAGTTAATATATCAATATTTGCAGTTTCAATATTTGCTAGAGTTTGTATTCTCTGAAGACTGATTTTGTCAGATATTTGTGATTGACAGCTAAAGTGGGCGTGTCTAGAGTGAGCGGATACTCAGGAGGTCGTATGATGATCAAGTGTGAACATCCTCAATACAAAACCAATCCAAAATACATCTGTAAAGAATCAGATGGATGTTCAGAGAGGAAGAATCCAGGAGTTCAGGATGAATGGATGGAGAATGGAGATGTTTCTTTATATGACGACACCAGAGCAGGAGTCTTGATGGTGTTTTTTAGAGAGCTGAAAGCTGCAGATGCAGGAACATACAGGTGTGGAGTGAATGTGTCTCACTATACTGAGAGCTTCACTGAACTTCAGCTGAACGTCACAGATGGTGAGGAACATGAAATAGTGTATCTTGTGTGTTTGAAGTATCTGATCTGATTTTAATTCAATTTCTCCTGGATTACAGATGTAACGTTTGTGACTGAATCTGCTCATCTTGGTGAAGAAGTCAACATCAGCTGTCAGATCCCAGAGGAACATAAAGTTCATTTCTGCAAAGAGGATGATAATCACATCTGTCAAAATCAGCACATCTACAGTGACAAATGAATTCATCTGAGAGAAATGAAGAGAGAGTTTTTACAGTGAGCATCAGTAATGTGAGCGTGAGAGATGCTGGAGTTTACTGGTGTGGAGCAGAAACCAGAGACACACATTTGACTTTCATCTCCCTGAACACCAAAATTCAGCTCAACCTCATCAGTGAGTGAATTCAGATGATTTCATTGTAGTAAATACAGTCTATTCAGAATCATGAGTGTTAAATGTCTGTGTTTGTGTGTTTGCAGTGGCTCCAGTAGTGAGACGTGAAGGAGAATCTGCTGAGATCATCTGCCCTTATGATTCAATCTATAAATCAAAGTCAAAGTCTCTCTGTAAGGGGAAGTGCTCCACTAGAGATAGAAATACTCTCAATGAAGAGAAAGAGACCAAGACTGACAGATTGACTCTGAATGATGACGGCACTGCAAGTGTCTTCACTGGGACCATCACTGGACTGACAGCAGAGGATGCTGGGAAATACTGGTGTGCAGTGACATTAGAGAGAGACGTGAATTATCTTTACACTCATCTGATCGTCATCATGAACGAGGGTGAGGAAGGTTTATCATCTGAATATGTCAAACTATGGCTGTGAATTGATGTTCTTATATTTCTCATCATTTCCAGAGCTGAACTTGACTAAGTATGAAGGAGACGACATGTCAATCCAGTGCAAACATCATGATGAACATCGGAAACTCTTCTGCAAAGCACATGAACCCTCCATGTGTGTGAAGGATGGAGTTTCATTGGAGACGATCAGAGATGATCGATTCTCTTTCAGTGATGAAGCTTCTACTGGAGTCTTTACTGTGAACATCACTGATCTGAGAGAAGAGGATTCTGGGATATACTGGTGTGGAGCTCACATCACCACTAAAGTCAACCTCACTGTCAAAATGGGTAAGACCCTGTTCATTTTGAAGATTTAAATACTTCACTTCACACACAATATAGGTTTTAAGACCTATATTATTACATTTGGTGCCGTGACCCTTATGGGAGTGAGGTTTAGGGGGGAGAGTGTAACAGAGGCAAGCTAGTAAGAGCTGTGCATGCAAACCTCACTCCTCTGATCTCAAGAGTAGTGACAGAGACTGAGGCTAGAGGCTGTGGTTTTTAGCATCCTTGTTAGAACGCTCACCTCCCATGCCAGAGACACCGGTTCGAATCCCACTTAGAGCTGTGCGAGTAGAAACGGTTACATATATTTGCCATGAATGTTGCTACATATATTTATTTTTTTTAAATACATGTGAATACATCCCCGTTTCACCATAATGTTTTTATGCATTTTCAGATTTCTCTTTGTTCAACATTATTTCTTTGTGTTCGACTCTGCTGCTGATTGGAGGATTCACTGTGATTGAGTGTTTATTAAGATGAGGTGATGCTGTCCTTCATGAACACACACACACACACATTTATCCAAGAAGCAGATTATAACTATTAAAGATTACCCCAAACCCTGAAATAAAGGGATGTTAATTAATATTCTTTTTTACCAAATGAAGACATTTTAAAATGTCTAAAAAGTGCACTTTTTCAGTTCATCTCAATGAATGCACAGTGTATTTGAAACAGTAAACACTAGTGTGGGGCGCCTGACTCGCTGTCACTTTGCTGAGAGAGCTCAGTATTTCTTACACACTCAGAGAGTGAGAATTGATGTGCTACATGTAAATGGTATTCTTTGTTATATTTTCCTGTAAAAATAATGGCATTCATTTGGAATTATTCAGCCTTTAATGTGTCCCCAGAATGTGTCTGTGAAGTTTCAGCTCAAAAATACCCCTCAGATCATTTATTATAGCCTGTCCAATTTGCCCCTATTTGGGTGTGAGCAAAAACAAACTGTTTTCCTGTATGTCCCTTTAAATGCAAATGAGCTGTTGCTTCCTACCCCCTTTCCAGAAGAGGGCGGAGCTTTAACAGCTTGTGTTTCCACACATAACTGGAAATGTCATGCAGCCAAAATATCAGAAATTGTCAGTAACTGTGTTCAGCCTTATATGTTCATCCGGAGTCAGACACTGATGGAGAGACTCAGGAAGGACCAACAGGATGTTTCTGAATGGTTAGTTGATGATTTATGTAGTTGTAACTTCATTAAACTTATCGATTAGCATTAGCATTTAGTTTAATTACGGTAATAATTTATATAATAATCTTTAACCACATTAGCCATATGCTAACAAGCACATTCATAAGCGAGATTTAGAAATAGAAATAATATCCTCTTAATAAATCTCCCATTTTGTTCAACAAATCTCTTGTGTGCACTGTTAATTGAGTTGCAATGACGAGATCACTGCTACTTGGGTAAAGTTGGTTTTATATTCGCACATTCGGACATCCGTATTCAATAGCCTTGTTAATCACACTACATTGGACATTCAGTGGACATTCACAAGTGAATATGCCATTAAAACAATACTTGCCTATTTTGATCGACTGTGAAAAATGTTGTAAGTTGACAATCGTTGGTTTTCAATATCATGTCGCTGCTAAAAATTCGCAAACATTAATTTATTGTACATTTATTGGAAAGTCTGAATTTATCAGAAGTCCGAATGTGCGAATATAAAACCAACTTTACCGAAGTATCACAGCTTTCATGAGCTCAGCAACATCAGCTACAGTGTTCATCACTGCAACCTTTCATGCCACGATCTAAATACAATGCCATAGTTTTAAATGTAATGCATCACTTTTCACGATTAGTTAACCTTGAGAGCTGTAATAGTAAAAATGTGCTAAAAAGAGAGAGTAATACTTAGCTATTTCAAATGGAAAGATTTCAGCCAATCACAGCAGTGGGCGTTTACACTGAAGTCTCACAGAGACACGCCCCTTAAAACAGAGCGTTCAAATCAGAGGCTAAAATCAGGGACAGGTTTGGAAAAATGCCTTTTATTTATAAATTATGACAATTTTTGATGTAAAAAGCATACTAACATTATAAGTGCAGCCCGGGAAACATTATAAAACAATAAAACGATGCAGTTCTTGACCCCTTTAAGTTTTATCATTAAATAATACTCGATTATTTACACTTCTAACTTATCTGAGGACATGGTTGGAATTGTTACTTTTCCTGTTTGCACTATTTTTGCCACTGTTTGCACCATGAGAGTATGAATAATACAGAATCTGTGTTTACATTTCAAACTTGATTTGAATTATTGTGTGATGTTTTTTAGCACAGTTGGACTAGTATTTAACGGTTGTTTTGGATTTTTACTATTTTTTACTCTTTTATTTAATTTACGACTCTTTTCCACTATGTATGACTCGGCTTGCTTTACTTGTGGTTTACAATTTCAATTACAGCCATTTCTTTTTTTTTAAGTTGCGTGCGAGTTTGTTTGACAAGGCCTTGATTTTAATCATGATCATTAGTATTATCACATTTTTTTTAATTAAAAGTGTTTCAAAATTTGAATATCTTTTTTTCTTCATGAAGTGTTTCATGAACACTGTGTTTGAGTTTCCATGATGAACAGGCCATTTCCGTCCATCTCAAAGCCACAGAAAACAGGTGAGGTTTCAGGCTCTAAATTTAGTTCTTTTCTAAGAACATTGAACAGACTCAGGAACCCACAGTGAGACTGAACAGAGAGACACAGAGCAACATCCATTGTGAGCAGAAGACAATAAAGACTAAGAGCTGATCGTCTTCGATATTTACTGTTTAATGACGAAGACTGAAAAAAACATTTATGATCAACAAGTTATCCATGTGTGATTAAATAAATTCACTAAGAACACCTCAAAATGACTAGTTTTAAACAAACTAGATTGTACATGATCTAGAGGTAAGGTGAGATATGTTGCAGTGCTGAAGGGTGTTTGTAAGGTTTTCAGGGTTTTTAATATGTGATCAGTGTGATAAAGAGAACTAACACGAGAAGCTCTTCAGCTTGTGCTTTTCTTTTGCTCTGCACTTATATTTCTTTTAGTCAAACCAAGATTCAGCCGCCTGCAGGTGTGATGAAACAGGAAGTGTTTTTTTAGCAACGATGGACACACTTTCCACTCCATGAAGAGATGTTGTGAATTTAGATCATTATAAGTATTAATTATAATATATTGCAATTCTTCTTTCAGAAGGTTTTGTTCTGGTTGTCGGAGCACATGTAGATGCTTCTGTTGCACAAGCATTTTTAAAAATGTCTTGGTGTTCATATGTTAAGTCACAGCTGTTTGGATTTCTCTGCAGGAATAAATTACTGGTAAAGATGTATTTTTAAATTAACCTTTAGTTGTTGTATTAGTCTTTTTTAGTTTTATTATTAAATGAGTCTGTTTGAATCTCTGTAGAGTTTGTGTTTGTAATTCTCTGTTCATCAGAAGAGTAATTGAAACCTTCGGCTCCATCTAGTGGCACATGTGAGTAATCACCTGTTAAATGTCTTGTTTTTATTGAGATTTTTGTGTAGTGTTTGATAGCTGACAGGATGAGTTTTCATTAATATGATTTTAATTGACACTGTTTTACACTCATGTGTGTTTAAAGCAAAAGTCAATCTGGCTCTTTAACAATACAGATGTGTCAAAGCAGCTTTACAGTGAGAACAGGAAATTATTTTCACTGCACAGCAGCTCTAGAACAAAATAGTGTCATTGACCAGCTTAGGTAATTCAGTATTGATTCATTCCGTTGTAAAAAAAATCAATAGTTATTAATTTGGTTAATTCATCTATATGGTGACAGGTTAAGTGTCTTTAATATTTGTTTGGAGCCTCTCCTCCATCTTCAGGAGATCAGACTGATCAACACTACTCTCAGGTTTATTTGTGTCACTTTTTTGTGGTTTGTGGTTTCCAGCAGGTTTAATCTGATGTGTTTCGTGTGTGTCCCTGTGAGACCAGATTCACTGAAGCAGTAAAAGATCATTCAAACAAAGATACGCTGGAAAACTAGAGATGCTGAGGTTTATGAATGAGAATTATATTTATTGATATTATATTTAACTTATGATGATATTTAGTAATTAAATGGCAATGTCATCAAACTGAAAGACAAATGATGTACTGAGCCTTAAATTTGTCTCCATGTTAATGATGTTTGATGATTATAAAAGTCAAATCTTAAAGTATATTGATATTCTCACTGGTATAATAATTAATCAAAGAGATATTTATAAGGTGACCATGTGAACCACTGCTGTTTATGTCCATCAGTGTCCAGTGTCTTACTTTCACTTTCTCTCTCTCTCTCTCTCAGAGGAAGTGGGCGTCTCCGTCACATTCAGCACTTCATGTTAAACATGTAACCAGGAAAGAAACACTCAAAACTCATCTGAACACACATCGAGAGCTTCAGAAGAACTGAATCTACTGACAACAGAGAAGATCATTTAATAAGAGAGAAGAATGAAGATCATCTTGACTTTCACTCTGCTGATGATTCCTGGTAAGAATCTGAACTCAGAGTAAATCACTAAAACAGCACAGATTTGATGAGGAGTCTTTCACTTCACTTCATGATGTTCTAGTGACTGCTGAAGAAAGTTCATTTCTGTGTAGTCTCATAAATATATTAAAGTGTATTTGATGCTGGTTTGTTTGTAGGAGTCGTGAGCTCCATCAGTGTGACGGATATTCAGGAGGAGGAGTCACGATCAGATGCAAATATGAAAGAGGATATGCAGCAAATGAAAAGTATTTTTGTAAAGGACAGTGGTCAGACTGCACAGACCAAATCAAGACTGATGAGAAAGATAAATGGGTTCATTCTGGAAGATTCTCTCTGTATGACGACACAAGATCAGAAGTTTCAATGTGATGATCAGAAATCTGAATCAATGGGATTCTGGATGTACTGGTGTGGAACTGAAAGAGCTAGATTGATTTATACACTGAAGTGAATCTGAATGTTATAAGAGGTGAGTAACTGAGAGCCTCAAACCCATGATGATCTCCAACATCACGATACTCAACACTGACTGTAATTACTGCCGTTCACACCTGAAACTCATAACAGATGCCATCAGTAACGTTTTTATCTCCTGATGTAAGATTTACACTCATAATCTTGACTTCATTCATAAATGTTGCAGTAAAGTGAGCAGATATGTGTTTATATTGAGAACAAAATGACAAATGATCTGAGTTTGGTGTCAACAGATCAACCAATCAGGAGTGTGAGAGGATATTCAGGAGGAAACGTCATTATAAAACTACAATATGACATGAAACACAAGAACCATGTGAAATATTTCTGTAAAACTGCAGCAGATCAATGTTTCTGTAATAACTAACAGAGCAGCAGGATGGAACAGGACAGACGATTCTCCGTTCAGGATGACAGATCTGCAGGTCTCTTACGTTGTTTATCAGAGATCTGAATGAGAACGACTCTGGAGAATATATTACAGTCAAAGTTTCTGAAGAATACAGTTTCTCTATGAGTTTTAATCTGACATCAGAGACGGTGAGACGCTTTCATTCATTTCTGCATTATTTGACAGAATCCATGAATATATCTGGTCATTGTAACATTGCTGCACTTGATTTGGATCTGAAACAGATGATTGTTGTGTGAAGAGCATCAGTCTATCAGCTGCTGCAGGAGGATCTGTGAACATCAGCTGCAAATACCCACAATCCCACATTAGTGATGTGAAGTTTCTCTGCTGGAGATCTGGAGCTGATCTCTGTGCTGAAGAGACGTCTGTGAAGGAGAGCAGAAGATGGAGTCCTGAGGGAAAGATCCAGCTGTATGATGACAGAGAAGAGCAGCTCCTGACGGGAAGCATCAGTCATGTGACTGAACAAGATTCAGAATACTGGTGTGGAGTTCAGTCTGATCAAGGACACAAGAGCTTCATCACACGAGTCCTGATCAATGTTACAGGTGAGAAATGATGAAACAACCAGCATCTGTAACACTTTACAGTATTACTGTAATCTTGTTTTCACTGGTTTTACTGTGTTTCAGAGCAAACATCAACACCATCATCATTATTATCATCATCATCCTCATCATTTAATCTCCAGCGATCTATCTGCGTCTCCTGTAACAGGTACAAATCTCTCTCTGAAACACACAACACTCATTTCTGTGTGGTTCAGATTGTGAGTCTCTCTGGTGTTTTCAGGCTCTTCTGGTGGTCAGTGTGTCTGTGGTTCTGCTGCTGATCATCACTGGACTCCTGTTCACTCTCAGAAGAGGTCTCAGTCTCTTTATGTATTTTTTTTGTGTGTGATATGATGAACGCAGGTATTCACTTGTTTTTGATGTGCTCATTCCTCATTTAAAAGATCTCACATGACACCAGGAAACTGATAATCGTGAAGGTTCTGCTGTATTGCATTATGTTTGTTGCATTATATGAACCATGCTCATAGCCTGACTTCGTCATACTCATATTCTAGGCAGAATGTGAGTCTGATACTGCTCCATTGCACTTGAATTATGGGGCGTGTCTTAACCGAACCAGTAAAAAAAAAACTCTGCACTCAATTGGATAGACCTACAACCAATCAGAGCAACGCAGTAAGTGACGTATGCCGAATCCCGTTGGAAGGACGGCAAACACATATTTCCCATCGACAAATGCCTTGATTGCGGTTCTTTGTTCGTCTTTTAAAATTAATGCGCTGTCGATTTCTTTTATTACAGACGTGATAGCGGAATCTAAACATCTTACTTCTCCAGCTGCAGTCATCATTGGTGAAAACCAATTCAACCCAAGCGCTCTTTGATGACGTGGGTGGTTACGTAACCGCAGATAGCCTGTCCATCATCGATTAAAGCCCGCCCTGGCAATTTGATTGGCTCGGCCTTCTGGGAGCCGAGCATAATTACTCCACAATGGATCGAGTCCAGACCGAACTTCCCGTCCAAAAAATGTTGTGGGCGGGGTTCGGGCTGGCACCCAGGCTACCATGCTCATGTATTTTAATCTCATATCTCCACATGCTTATACTCTGCAGAACCTGACATGTGTAGAGAAAATGAAAGTAAGAATTTTGTTATAAGAATGTTCTCTAAATATTCAGTGTTGGTTCTTGATGTTAGAGGAACTTTTTTTTTAAAAAAAAGGTATAATGTTCCTCAAACATTCTTTCAACTTAATTTTGATTTTAAATTCAACATTTTAGAACGTAGATTTGTGAAGTGATTTGTGTAAGATTGTGCAAAACTACCAGCACTCATCATACAAACCTCAACAATGGTGACAATCAAAAAAAAAAAAAAGAAAAAAAAATATTCTGCTGCTTAATGTATTCATGCCGCAATGCATGCTGGGAGCCATGATGTGGTTTTGTATGCTGGCATGAAGCATGTCACCATTGTTGTGTTTCATATGCCGAATGTTGGTGTCTGTGAGTGTATAAATGACACAAAACAAAATTAACAATGACAGTGTAAGGCCCGTCCAATAGGCCCAACAGCGGTTTCCCACAGGACGGGTAAGTTTCCTTGCGCATTTGGTCTTTTCAGTGTGGCAAAGTAGTTTAATTCAAAATGTAACTTTTATCTGACTCCATTTTATTATGACCTCAAATTTAGGGTAGAATGCCAATTTATTATTGACCATTTATATGATAATTTAGCTCTACATTTGATTATTCTATTTAACTCTTTACTCTTATTGTACTCGTTCATTCGGATTCCTATAACACTTTGAGTCTCGCACCGGCCGGGCATACGATCTCATACGCACAATCTCGTCAGTATTGGTCATTAGACAGAGGCGATGACTAATATTCTAGAGGCCGTACCCACTTTGCTCAGTCTAGAATACGTTTATTTAATCCCCAAAGATCTGAACACACCGAATTATGGTAAGATTATTTTTAACCAGAGGCCATGACCATTACCATAAAATCAGGCTGACCAATTTAGCTTCCTCTAGTGGTAACTTTACATAATCACGTAGTGGTTTACCCACAGACACTTAGAATAATCTCACCATAATCAGAGGTTGAGGCCCACCCTGTTTAGATTGATCTAGCAACACTCTGTTGCTCTAAAAGGAAAAAACCTCATATATTAGCTAACAGCTAAGTATACTTAACTAATGCCAATGTGCTAGTCGGAGCTCTAAAATATCAGTTGTGTGCCCCACTGCTCCACCTAAACTGTACTTTAGTCCGTTACTAACCTGAGCGTAGATTTGTGGGATTTATGGACTTAACGTAATCTACTAGAGCCAATAATTTCAGAGTAAGTCAGAATAAAGTAAATGTAACAATTTATTAGTCAGGTAAATGTATCATGCCAATTCATAATCATTTCAACAGAGAAACAGAGTAAAAGATGACTGAAGACACTCAGCAATGTGGGCTCATCCACACAGGATCGAGCCCTGAGCCTCCTGCAACATCTCTTTAAATACCAGACCAAGACAGAAACTTCTTTCAAATGGAAACATGAGTTCACAATGGGATTTGCATTAATCAGGGTCCCAGACTGAGTAGTTTACACCTTTTGGGGACAGAAGGCTATTTGCATGAAAGACCCTGTGAATGTGGACACCCCATTACAGAGAGCAAAATATCACTAAAATCTTTAAAACTTTCTGGTTTACTTCTGTGGGAATGTGACCTTTGTTCCAGTCGCACTGAGACATTTCAAATGATAACTGTTCACATTAAACCATACAGATTTTGGGTGAATTTCAGCAATGCTGAGGTGTGATTCAGTGTGATAGGCTGCTAATTTTGCAAGGAGAGTTCAAATGTTAATTTCCTTTGTTTTCTCAGAGTAGCCCTCTCTTGTACCAGACAGTCCAGCATCAGTCTTACAGAAGTGTTATTTATACACTCACATCAACATTCAGCATCTGAAACGCAACAATGGTGTTATAAATTATCTTTTTCATATTGGTTGTTTTATACTTTTCAATAATGCTTTAGGATTACAGAAAAAGCAGCTATTTACCTGTTATCAAAAACAAACATGTTTAACCTCTGTTCATTCTCAATAAGAGCTTCTGTAGACGTGTGACAGAAATAAGTCAGTCTGGTTAATAATAAGTGAAGCTGGTAATGCTGTTTGTGGAGTTGTTTAATCAGATCTTTCAGAGATTTAAAGTCTTTTATCTTCAGTTCATCTAAGGCTGTGGCTGAAGAAAGTTGTAGTTTGTGTTCTTATTTCTCTTTCTTTCAGTGCTTGTTCACAGCAGGTGTTTGAATGATTGAAAGAATGTTTCAGGAACATAAAATAATAATAATACATTTATTTTATATAGCGCCTTTAAAAGTTGCTTTCTCAAAGCGCTTTACAAGAAAACATTACAGAGAAAACAACACACTTTAACTACAGAAATACAACAAAAAATGCAAAAAAAAATAAAAAAAAATAATAAATAAATAAAATGAATAATCAAGTAAAAGCAATCCTAAAATAGAATGTTTTGAGAAGATATTTAAAAGTCACTAATGCATTTGCTTCCCTAATGTCAGCTGGGAGAGAGTTCCAAAGCTTAGGAGCATAAGAAGAAAATGCTCTATCACCCCTAGAGCGAAGCCGTGTCTTAGGAACAACTAAGGGACCACTCTGAGAGGAACGCAGATTTTGAAATGGTGTGTAAGGCATTAAAAGATCAGTCAAATACTGAGGAGCCAGATCATGAAAAGCCTTATATGTCAACATGAGGACTTTAAAATCAATACGAAACCTGACAGCGAGCCAGTGCAAAGACTTCAAGACAGGGGTAATATGATCACCAGCCCTGACCCCAGACAGAGCTCCAGCAGCCGAATTTTGTAAATATTGAAGTTTGTCAATTTGAGGATTTAGATCCTCCAGCTAGAAGACCATTACAATAGTCAACATTTAGAGAAAATTACACTGTAAACGATTTCCGTTGTTTTCACAGTATTATACTGTGTTCTCAACAGTTCCCTACTGTAGAATGAGTACGCATATTACTGTGACAGCTTGTTAATTAACAGTTTCCAACTGTATACAGTATGTTACCAATGCACGTAAATATTCGCCTACTGTATATCTAAATACAGTAGGCTACTAAATGACCGCGAAAAACAACCAAACACCTGTACAGAACATGGAAAGCCCAACAGTATGGTAGGTTAACATATTCTGATGGTTAGAGGTTTGGTAGTGATGGCATTATCTTTAAACAAACATGTAATTGTCTTATCTGTTTATACAAATGTGCATCGGACTGAGCATTTCCCACGGCACTAAGAGGCACTGGCAGACCGGCTGGACCATCGCGTTGTGAAGACAAAAAGCCTTACTGAATTGGTGGTCAGTTTTAAACGTAATCGTTTTTGTTTTGTACCAATATTGTTTGCAAGGTATAAATATGTTTAGTTTATAAATCCGTATCGAAGGGGTGCTCATTTCCCTGTCAAGCCGCATAAGTAGCTCTTCCTCCCGCAGCGGCGCGGCAGAGACCGGCTGAACTAACGTGAGACAAGGGGAAGAGTCGTTGTGAAGACGAAAAGCATTCGTGAAAATCAACTTTAAAACTTATGTAATCACTTTTTTGTTTGTACCAATGTTGTTTGATTCATATAATACAGGCGCTATTTCCCGTTAACAGCATTTTTTCCTGCGCGGCGCTGGCAGACGGGCTTAGCCATCGTGAGACGGGGGGAAGAGTCGTCGCAATAAAGAAGACCATTTTTTATGCATGTGTTTTAAGATGTAAGATGATATGTATCACTGGTATTGTTATAAGTACTTTAACTCTTCAAACTTATTTTTACATGCACAATGTGTTAGTGATCCTGTATTGATTTCACCTAAATAAGTTGATCTGAAGCACTTGTGTTATGAATATATAACAAACTTAAATAAATAAAATTAAAAAATTAAATAAAGTACAGTAATGATGTACTTATTTTACAGTAGAAACTACTGTGCGGTGTTGTATAAATACAGAAGACCAGTAAGTACTGTTAATTGACAATAAACATTTTACAGTGGTTTGGGATTGTGAATGTGAAGTACAAGAAGAAACCTGTACAAACAGATTCTGCATGGGTGGAGTGCAGTGATGGCATCTGCTATAAACCCTATATTTTTACAATAAAGCTGACGACTTGCATGAACAATTATGGTGATTGTTGTTCTTCCCTTAAAAAGCAGAATTGTGTGAGACTGCTTCCTGACCCGGTGAACACAGGGCAAAAAATAAAATCTAACAGAAACAGTAGCCCTATTCATGGGACTAGCTTTCTAAACGTTTGAGTTACATCCTTATCATTGATGTCTGTGATTTCTGGAAACATTACAGAGAGGGAGTGTGTGTTTTCTAGATCAGAAGGTCATGCTGTGTTTGCATGCCTCACATAAATGGCTTATAATTATTTATTGATATATGCATGTAAACTTCACAAGTTTATAGAAATGGCTGTTTATAATAAATCCACATGTGCACAAGTGAGCAGCAAAATCTAGACATGTATCTTAACCCTAATTGTGCGTTTGAAGTCTGTGCCTAAGAAATTGACGGAGGGGGAGAGAAAGAAAACAGGCGCACACATCTACCAGGACGTAACATCTATCTGAGTTCATTGGTGACAACCAACATCCTGTCCTCTGTCATTGACTCTGCACTAATCTTTCCTGAAGCTTCTGTTTCTCTGTCTAAAACATTGCTGTATATTCTTTGCTAAGAAACTTGATTTAAGATCAAAGTTTCCCTTGGTAGACTCTGCTCAAACTGAGAGCTTAAGCGGATCTATGGTGTGATTTTAAGCCCATTTCATTTCGAACCTGTGAAGGCATTGTTGAACATCTGAGACCAACTTCTTGTCCTCAAGATTTTAACAAATCTTAAATAATAGTCCTAGTACTGGAATAGTTTCCTGTTTTTTGAATTGCTATGGTATCTACAATATCATCTGAAGTCAAATAGTATTTTTGAAAAATGTCACTGGGGTTTAAAGCCTCACCACAGCACTGAATCTTCTCTCTTAAAAGTCTTAAATGACGTTTTATTGGAAACTGACAAGGGGAATGCTCTTGCTTTGGTGCTTCTAGATTTAAGCTCCGTTTTTGACATGGTTGACTACAATTCTTATTTCCACGTTTCCATTAGCAATTAAACTTCTGACATTCTAATGTAAAATGGATAAATACCATCAATGCCCTCCTCCACCACCACATGATGACAGTGTTTCAGATATCTCTGCTAGTAGTGCTGCATTAATTAATTCGACTGATAGCTCTTCTATCCCTATAGGTGCTTTTCTGACACTTTGTGATTATCTTGATTCTCTCTGTTCTGCTGCTTGTTTTTGCTGAGCTGCTGATAATCTTCCCCTTTGTGGATGTGTTTAATTTAAAAATGGTGGATTTGGGCTGCTCTTGATGTCATTGCTCTTGATGACCTTTTCTGTGTGTCATGTGATTGTGTAGCGCCGAAAAAGCCATTTGGAGGTCAACAGTGCCAGATTAGTAGTAAATAAGCTAATAACAAAGCTGTTGTATGGCTTTATAAGATTTTTATTTCACATTGAAATCACAGATCCACTTTCATTAATTAAAGAAAAGAAAAAAAAATGATGCATTGGTTTGTAGTCACCAGCAGGTGGTGCAAAGAACACGCAAAGTATGTCATCTTCACTGGGACAGGCTTATTTATACTGACAATATTTATACTGCATTTCACTTAAGCTCCAGCATTGATCTAGCTTGTACTTTAAACTTGACATTGTGTAATAGTAAATATTGTTAAATTATGTTCATCATTTGTAAATCACTTTGGATAAAACCATCTGCTAAACAAATAAATGTGACTCGTGACACTCCTGTCAATCATTCAGAGCTCCACCCACAGAGAGACGATAAAAGCTGTAAAATAGTTTGCCATTTGTCCAAAACACTATGACTTCTTCATCACATGCTGGAAAAAGAAAGACAAAATTAAAGAATGAATACATTAATATTTAATACACTTAACTGTCAGGTTGGTATAAAATGAATTATATTTAGTGCATCAGGTCTTCATCATTAAATCCCATCACACCACAAACTATAATAATAACTATATTAGCATCTACAACAATAGATGCTAACTATAAAGATAACCACAACAATATATAGTTATATTAGTGTCCACACCAGTGTACGGTTTTCATGTTTAGTTTTTACTTGAATGGACATTCAGTTTGTTGTCTTTTATCACATGTGTTCCTTAGTTCTATGTTCCCATCACAATCTGTCACCATGGACACTAATCATCATCATCAGCTGTTTGTCAATTGAGTTAATTGACCCTTCGCAAAGACCCGCCCCCCTTAGTTACTGTTGCTTTGTCCGACAAGCCGTGGCGCTGTCACGCCACACGCAGTGAAAAATACATCGCGGAGCAAAGAGGACACTGACAACACATCGACAGACAAGATAGAGCAGGTTATTTATGATATTAAACAAAGTCCCAGCTTTCAAACTGTGTAGTTATTAAAGAAATTCAAACAGTAAAAACCGTTTTGTGGCTCTTTAATGTGTTGTGACCATGGTCGTGACAGATTGCTGTAGCGCCTCAGCTCAAGAGGCTCGTTAACCGATCGTCTCTTCCTACTAGTTCATTTATAGCATCAAATATACATGAATGAACATGAGAATGAATGTTGTTTTAAACGCGGAAAGAATTTTTTTTTTCAAGTTTAACTCCACCGAGGTTAATCTTCTAACTACTGACTGCTTTGTCGGACAAAATGCCGGATTCGGCATTCTGATTGGTTAGATCACTTGTCAATCAAACTCCCAGCGAAGGGTCAATTGTCTGTGTCATTACATAAGTTGTTCCCTGTCCTGCAACTCCTATGTGTTTACACTGCCTGCCTGTCATTGTTGGAGTTTGATATTAAACTTATCTTCTGCCTTCATCTGTTACCGTTACAGATGACCGGACCACAAATGGATTACGCCGCAAAGTTTTTTTTTTTTTTTTTTTCTTCCCACCTTGCCCTCACCTGCCCCTTTGACGACCCTGAAATCAGTGTTCTGGAGAGCATCCTTCCCTGAACCAGGACCCCGCTAGACCCAGAGCCTGAATCACCACCTTCGACCGCGGAGCACTCATGTGTGTCTCCTGCAGAAGGGAGGGCTACCACCCGCCACGACGTGTCAACCAGAGCCCGAGGAGAAGAGGCCAGGGCTGACCCTAACCCCAGAAGTGGAGCTCCATCATGAGTTTGACCAGGGGAGTGAGCCCACGACATCTGCAGATGAGGGATTTGTGAGGATGGAAAAGGACTGGCTGATTGACTTCAACGAGGACTTGCAATATTCCACCCTATCCCACCCGGTACCATCATTGCTGTGTTTAAACAGCACCATTGACTATTTAAAAAAAATAACATATCTCCCTCATACACCTGCATGGACTGTGATTTAATAATTTCTCTGATATGTGTGGAAATCACCCTACTCATCATCGTCATGTCCAGTCTCCTCTCACCACCTTCATCCCAGAGCTCAGCCAGTCCTCCAGCCCAGCCGCTGACGGATGTCCACAGCCCTGCGCCATCTTAGTGTGGAGCCCCGCTCTGACGTCAAGCCGCAGGTCGTGTTACCACCAGCAGCATCAGTGCGAGAGGATCCGGCAGCTCTGCCTCTGGCCTCAGAACTGCTCGCTCCATGTCAGCCTGTTGAACTGTCGGCTCCGTCTTGGCTCCATCCACCTTCAGCTCCACCGGAGACCCTCGGACTTGCGGCTCCTCCAGGTTCCCTCGTCCTGCCGGCTCCCCCTTGGTCAGTCATCACACCACTTCTGTCATGAACTTGCGGGTTCGCCACTGCACTCCGTCCCTCCACCCCTACGACTGCTGTGGGTTCCTCCTTCCCCTCGACATCACCTCTGTCCTCGATCCCACCAGGCTCCACCTCAGCCCTCGGGTACTCTGGCTCCGCCTTCGACAGTCATCATCGTGGCATCGCCTGGGTCTCCGGTACCAGTGATGTTGCACATTCCCATTGGCTCTCTGTCTGCGCTTGCGGATCCATTGGCCATGCCTCCGTCACTCGTCCCCCAGCTGTCGTCAGCCTCATCACCACCTGGACTCCTCCCTTCCTCATCTCTGCCGTGGGCTGTCGCCACTGGGGATCTCTGGGTCTCGTCATCCCACCTTCACCATCCACTCGCCGCATTCTGCCATCATCCCTCCTCTTCTGCCTCTCACCAACCCTTCTCCATTACCTCATCCTCATCGTCAAAAGAACCCCCTCCGCCCCTCCCTCTGTTCTGCCACAGCGCAAGGTCACGCCTTGCTGGAGGGCGGCGATATGTCGCGTTTAGTTTCTGTTTGAATGGACTTTCAGTTTGTTGTCTTTGATCACATGTGTTCCTGTGTTCTATGTTCCCGCCACAGTCTGTCACCATGGACACTAATCATCATCTTCATCAGCTGTTCGTCATTTGAGTTAATCATCTGTGTCATTAAGTTGCTGCCTGCCTGTCATTGTTGGAGTTTGATATTAAATGTTTGGAACTTATCTTCTGCCTTCATCTGACTTCCTGCAAGTACCTTTACAATGGTACTATATATAAAGATAACTATAACAATAATTATATTACCGTCCACACCAATATATGATAACTATATTAGGGTCCTCACCAATGGACAAAACTATAACTTTAACTTAGCATTACATTTTCATAAATAAGCTCGGTCAGCTCAACATCACCAGCTTGACGTCACACATGATGAAGTATGGATTGGATCATTTTTGTAATTAAAGAAAAGAACAGAATATACACAAAATAAATGACTATATTAGCGTCCACACCAATGTAAGATAACTATAACATTAACTTACTGTTAAATTTTCATAAACAGGTTCAGTCAACTTAACATCAGAAGCTTGACGTCCCGTATGAAAAGGTCTGGACTGATTCATCTTTGCCATTTAAGGAAAAAAAAAAAAAACAATATACACACAAAATAAATAACTATATTAGCATCCACACCAGCTGATGATAATTATAACATGAACGTACCATTACATTTTCATAAACAGGTTCGTTCAACTCAACATCAGAAGCTTGATTTCTGTCAGGATGAGGTCTGGACTGATTCATCTTTGCCGTTAAAAGAGAAAACAGAATCAATAACTGACATCATATAAAGTCACAACAGCATTCAGACTTTCAATCTTTCATTAGTACATTTACCTGATCAGAAAACTAACCATAACCAAACTAATTTTTCTCACCTGAGAATCCAGTGTGTCATTTCTCTTTTTCATCCTGCTTCTCCTTAAAAACAAAATGGGAAAATATTTCATATATCTTCATTGGTC
This sequence comes from Culter alburnus, assembly GCA_028476615.1. Lineage (NCBI taxonomy): Eukaryota > Metazoa > Chordata > Actinopteri > Cypriniformes > Xenocyprididae > Culter > Culter alburnus. Next base: position 29,301 of record JAOTNS010002736.1, read on the forward strand.
AACTTTGTGTATAATTATTCTTATTCGTTTCAATGATGAAAAAAATCTACAATACGGTTAAATACCTGCAATAAAATATTACACACAGCATCTTACCAAACGAGCAACACCGTAAGGACAACTGCAGCTCCACAAACCACTCCAATGGACATGTACAATATCACCAGATGATCTACAAAAAAAAAAATAATAATAATTAATTTGCATCACTTTAGAAAGAGTAATGTAAGTATATGAGCTGCTCTACCTTTAACAGTCACAGTTACAGCGTCTGATCTCTGAGATCCATGTTGATTGTGAGCCTGACAGTAGAAGCGTCCACTCTGTAGTGCACTGAAACTCTGTCCAGATCCAACAGCTGAGCTTTCATTCTCCTTAAACCAGCTGAAGTTCAGAGCAGGAGGGTTTGAATCACTGCTGCAGATCAGAGTCACTGAATCTCCTGACACTATTTCACCAGATCCATTTATCAACACTGAGACGTTCCTGGGAGGATCTGAAACAGAAAACAAAATACATTCACATCACAGACTTTGTTTATAGGATTATCACAGTTACTGAACCATCATTAACTCACACATGACGTTTAAAGTCACAGCATCAGAGTATTTCTCTCCATGTTCATTGATGGATCTGCACTTGTATTCTCCACTGTCATCAGAGCTGATCTTTGAGATGTTGAAGATTCTTCCAGATCCTACAAACGTTCCTCCTTTAAACCAGCTGATTTCTGCAGGAGGGTTTGAATCACTGCTGCAGATCAGAGTCACTGAATCTCCTGACACTATTTCACCATGGACTGATGGACACTGAGACACTCTTTGGAGGATCTAAAAGAACAATAACATGAAAATCTCATTCAAACACAATCTCTATTTTTTTTTTTTTTTTTTTTTTTTTTTTTTAAGTACAATTGAATCTGTACTCACACGTGACATTGAGCTGAACAGCAGGAGAGCTGTGATTGTGTCCGTGTACAGCACAGCTATATCTGCCTGCATCCTCTCTTCTGACTGACTGCAGCAGGAGTTCATTGTTTCTGTCTCTTCTCTCAGTTAATGGCTGTGAGTTTCTGTACCAGATGAATGTTGCTCTGTCAGTCAGAGTGCAGCTGCTTTTACATGTCAGACGGACTGAATCTCCCTCTGTCACTCTCTCAGGAGACTCCACCTGAAGATCTGAACACAACACACACATTATATCTAGTGCTGCTGTCATACACTGATTATTATTCAACATAATGCACAGAAGAAGAGAGAAACCTCATGAAAGTCACCTGTGACAGAAAGAGTCACTCCTGGAACACCAATCCATTTGTCTTTATCAGTGATGAATCTGAAATAGTACTCGTGTGAATCCTTCAGTGTCACATGACTCAGTCTGATGGTGCAGTTCTGCTGTTTATCTCCCAGATACTGAAGCCTCTGACTGTATTCAGGGTCCTTAGACAGATCTGGATGTTCTGTATTTCTAACTTGTGTTTTTGTCCAGAACACTCTCATGATCTGATATCCAGTAGGGTATGTATAAGTGCAGTTCATTATCACTGATGAGTTCTTTAGTGCACAGATGTGTGAAGGACTGTAACTCACACCCCAATCAGCACTAGAAACCCCTGAAACACAGAATTCCTAGAGTGAAGAAAAGACTCTGCTTTTGTACAAAGAATGTTGGGGAGGGAAATTGCTTAGTTTCCTCTTTAGTCAGTCACTCACCGTGAATCATGAGCAGGAAGATCAGAGGAAGAGGAGGAGCCATTCTGACTGACATCAGAGCAACACCTACAACAAATGAACAGCGGCTTATTTCTGATGTCATGAATCAGAAATTTTAAACTTTAAAACTTAAACAGAAGGTTTAATCTTGATTTTAGTGTACTTTTTATATAATAGCTAATAAACATGTAAATATCATTAGTTCAGTGTCGGTGGTGGTGTTTTATTGAGGTTTGGTTTAGAAATACTGTGGTTAAGCAGGTTTATCACACATTCTTCATTTTCTCAAGTTCCTTTTTCCGGCTAGTGCAAATCGAGCTCATCTACAATGCAAAGTGCACCTTACACATGACAAAACACACACAATCCTGCTCTAATCGCTGTAAAACATGGCCAAACATTAAACACTTACACAACCACTAAAATAAAAGAAGCAGAAAAAATGAAGATTAAAGAAAAATCTATTCATTTTATCATGCTTATTCTCAAATAAATGTCTTTCCTGCAGAAGACCAGCTAGAATTTTAAACACCGGTTTATGATGTAGTAGTCCTAAATGATAAAGTGTTTTAACAAAAAGCTGTATTACTCACTGAGTTGAGATATCATGTTAAATATATTATTTAATAACATTTTATTTCCAAAATCAGACCAAACAGTGTCTTTAGATCAGGGTTTCTGTACTCTTTCCTGCAGAGTTTTGCTCCAAATCTAATCAAACACAAGCTAATCGAGGTCTACAGCTCTACTAGTATAGGCGGTGAATTTGATGAAGGTTGGAGCTAAACTCTGCAAGGCCAGAGTTATATCTTAATATACTGTATATATATCAGCTCAGACCCCTTCATGTTTTCACATTTTTCCACCGTATGCTAAAATACTTTCAATTTTTATTACAATCTACACTCCATAGCCCACAATTACAACACAAACAGCAGCTTTGTACATTGTTCAAAAAAGAATCATTTACACCATTAAAAAATACAGTTAATTTAATAGAAAGCTATTTGATGATAATGAATCATAAGAATGATTAATAAATGATGCTCTTACCTTTTTTGCCAGCACTAAAATGACCAGGTTGAAACAGCACTGGGTTTCTCATACTCTGAAACATGTGATTAACACCTTATGTTTCAAAATGTGGCCATATTCATGACACTTCATCTAGTGTTGGTTTAGTTTATCAAGTCAAAAGAGTAACGTGTAAAAACTCGACACTGTTTCACAGAGATGCTCTCTTAGATGCTTTAGATGCTCAGAAGAATTTAGCAGTAAACCCTAGGCCTGTTAAACTTGCGGTCTTTGTGCTTGACCACTTGTCTGTGACGTATTTCCTGTATTTGGCTCAAGTGCTCAAGTAGGTGTGAAGACTGATAGTGTGTGTAGAGCTTTTAATAACCTGATGTACAAATGCAAGAGTTTACACAGTTTTATTTTGATTACAATATCTAATTTAACTTAGTTTGGAATATTTTCCTCAACATTTTGGGGAACGTGAGTTCCTGAACATGAAGCATAATGGGATACACAAAGCATATTTGAGTATTTGTAAAGGACACTGGGAGTTTTTCACACCTAGGACAGTCTTGCTCAATTCCTGTCACATGCAAACGCTCTCAAATAGCCATGACCTCAAAAGTGGGTATTTGGACAGGCCCACCGTAGTCCACTCGAAAGAGTGAATAACGACGATTGAGCACCATTTTCTGCACCAGTCACTATTCCACTGTACACTCATTATTGCAATGCATCATGGGATTGAATGAGTGCTCTCTACGCCACTAAAAAATGTCTGTACCCTAAAATAGTGCACTATAAGGGTGAAGTTGCTTCCTCTGACTGAGGAATGATTTCAGAACACATCCATGGACAGACGAGACATCATAGATGATGCTGATGACTGTGAATATCTCAAGGAGGTAAAATAAATATCTTAAGAAGTCTATATAATACCTACAAGCTATCCGTTAGCATTCCCATTCATCTTAATTGACATTTGTTTGGCTGACTGACGCACACAGACCCGAAGTACCAGCTCTTTAAGCTCACATGCACCAGATGTACAGATGCTGGTCATATAATTAGAATATCATCAAAAAGTTGATTTATTTCACTAATACCATTCAAAAAGTGAAAGTTGTATATTATATTCATTCATTACACACAGACTGATATATTTCAAATGTTTATTTATTTTCATTTTGATGATTATAACTGACAACTAAGGAAAATCCCAAATTCAGTATCTCAGAAAATTGGAATATTGTGAAAAGGTTCAATATTGAAGACACCTGGTGCCACACTCTAATCAGCTAATTAACTCAAAACACCTGCAAAGGCCTTTAAATGGTCTCTCAGTCTAGTTCTGTAGGCTACACAATCATGGGGAAGACTGCTGACTTGACAGTTGTCCAAAAGACGACCATTGACACCTTGCACAAGGAGGGCAAGACACAAAAGGTCATTGCAAAAGAGGCTGGCTGTTCACAGAGCTCTGTGTCCAAGCACATTAATAGAGAGGCGAAGGGAAGGAAAAGATGTGGTAGAAAAAAGTGTACAAGCAATAGGGATAACCGCACCTGGAGAGGATTGTGAAACAAAACCCATTCAAAAATGTGGGGGAGATTCACAAAGAGTGGGCTGCAGCTGGAGTCAGTGCTTCAAGAACCACTACGCACAGACGTATGCAAGACATGGGTTTCAGCTGTCGCATTCCTTGTGTCAAGCCACTCTTGAACAACAGACAGCGCAGAAGCGTCTAAAGACAAAACTGGACTGCTGCTGAGTGGTCCAAAGTTATGTTCTCTGATGAAAGTAAATTTTGCATTTCCTTTGGAAATCAGGGTCCCAGAGTCTGGAGGAAGAGAGGAGAGGCACACAATCCACGTTGCTTGAGGTCCAGTGTAAAGTTTCCACAGTCAGTGATGGTTTGGGGTGCCATGTCATCTGCTGGTGTTGGTCCACTGTGTTTTCTGAGGTCCAAGGTCAACGCAGCCGTATACCAGGAAGTTTTAGAGCACTTCATGCTTCCTGCTGCTGACCAACTTTATGGAGATGCAGATTTCATTTTCCAACAGGACTTGGCACCTGCACACAGTGCCAAAGCTACCAGTACCTGGTTTAAGGACCATGGTATCCCTGTTCTTAATTGGCCAGCAAACTCGCCTGACCTTAACCCCATAGAAAATCTATGGGGTATTGTGAAGAGGAAGATGCGATATGCCAGACCCAACAATGCAGAAAGTTGAAGGCCACTATCAGAGCAACCTGGGCTCTCATAACACCTGAGCAGTGCCACAGACTGATCGACTCCATGCCACGCCGCATTGCTGCAGTAATTCAGGCAAAAGGAGCCCCAACTAAGTATTGAGTGCTGTACATGCTCATACTTTTCATGTTCATACTTCAGTTGGCCAAGATTTCTAAAAATCCTTTCTTTGTATTGGTCTTAAGTAATTCTAATTTTCTGAGATACTGAATTTGGGATTTTCCTTAGTTGTCAGTTATAATCATCAAAATTAAAAGAAATAAACATTTGAAATATCAGTCTGTGTGTAATGAATGAATATAATATACAAGTTTCACTTTTGAATGGAATTAGTGAAATAAATCAACTTTTTGATGATATTCTAATTATATGACCAGCACCTGTAGATGAGGAAACATTTGGGTGAACTTAGAGGAATATATCTGAAGTTCTTCCTGTAGAGGGCGCTAGCACTGGGATGCTTTATATTTATTATGATAAGACTAGTGATGTGAGAGTCCATTTATGAAATGATTTTGCATACCGAGGACATCTGCTGGCCAAATAAAGACAAATCTGACAAGCAAAGGAAAGACAGGCTGAATATTCTATACAATATCCTTTACAATTTTCATAATGTGTATAACTTGTCTTTTTTTTTTTTTTTTTTTTTTTTTCAAAGAACAGTAACATACAATATGTAATGAAACAACATCAAAAGGAAGAGGGAAAAAAAAAGGAAAATAACAAATTACAACAAATAAAAGGGTGCCAAGGGGAAGTATATAAAAGATCAAAACATAGATAGAAAATATACATATATATATATATATATATATATATATATATATATAATATATATATATAATATACATACAAATCAAGTATTGAATTCACAAGCTTTCAAAGTTCTTAAAGCTTTCTTGTTTAAAGAGTCTCTGATACTGTCAATATATATAGATATTTCAGTCATCAAGATCATAAAGTTTGGTATCTTATTAGTAAATTTGCACTTATGAATGTGAAATTTGGTTAACAATATAATTAGATTTATTAAATAAAAGCACTGTTCTTCTTAATCAGGATAAACAGTAAAGCCAAAGAGTACGTTTTCCCACAAGAGTGAAAGAGAGATTTTGAACACTGAATATTTCGTTGATAAAATTTTTGAACCTTACACCATAATGTAACCGAGTATGAACAGTGCCAAAATAAGTGCAAGGCAGTTTCCTCATGTTTGTTACAGAAGATACAATTCACATTTATTCCTTTTTTAAATTTTTGTAAATAATGATTGGCTGGATAAAATCTGTGAATAAGCTTATAAGAAACTTCTTTAATCTTATTTCTAAGATGATATTTCTGTGGCAATAACCATACTTTCCTCCAGTAAATCAATTTCCATTTAGTAAGGAAATCCAATGAGACAAACATAAGGGATAGTAACAATTTCTCTTTGGAAAAGAGTATGAATAGCTCTATTATTCTTAGAATTTAATGAAAACAAAATATACCAACATAAGATTTTGTAACATCAAAAGACATTAAGTCAGGAGAAAGATTTTGTTAATACCTCTAAAAAAAGCATGTGAGTACCCGAGGGAATTGAACCAAAAACAATTGAAAACTCTCTTGGAGTAAGTGGTATTTTATAATAAGAAAGGAATCATCATAACAAAAGAGCATTCCTTCTTTGTTATATAATGACTAACTAATTTAATATTATTTTCAAACCAGTTCTTAAAAAAAGAGATTTGTGTTTATATAGAATGTTTATGTTATTCCAAATAAATAATGATGCAGAGAAAAATTATGCTTATATATTAATGACCAAGATAGGAGCATTTGTTGTGAAAAGCAGATAACTTTGCTGGGATCTTCTCTATATTGTAATTGCACATCAAAACAAAATTGAGACCACCAAATTTGAAAAAACATAATGAGGAATAAAGTTCCAGACAGAGGTGGGATTTTTTAAGTGATGCTTAATCCAATTAATCTTGAAGGTGTGGTTCATAGTGGTGAAATCTAAGAAATTAAGGCCACCAGTCTCATATGTATCATAATGACAGTTTTTTTTAATATAGTGAGTTCGATTTTTCCAAAGGAAATCAAAGAGTATTTATCTATATTCGTAATAGTGTGTTTATCAAGATAAAGAGATAGAGAGGCATATGTGAGTCGGGCTATACCTTCAGCCTTTGTAAGGAGGACTCTCCCCTTTAGGGACAGATCTCTTTGAAGCCAGAAGTTGAGTTTCTTTTTAGTTTTATCAATTATGGGTTTAAAATTCAGAGAGCATCTTTCCAACTGGTCTTTAACAATAATGATTCCTAAGTATGTTACACTATCTTTACAGGAATGTTATAAATATTGGTTAAATCACAATCTTTGACAGCCATTAGTTCACATTTATTGATATTAAGATAGAGACCAGAAGCACTAGAAAATTATTAACAATATTAATTGCAATCGGAATTTGGTCACAATTCTTTAGAAAAAGGGTTGTATCATCGGCTAACTGACTTATAATAATTTCTCTGTCCGCAATTAAGATACCCTTAAGATTACTTTTTTTAATATACATTGACAATAATTGGGTTACAAGCAGGAATAGATAAGGAGATATGGGACAACCCTGTCTAATACCTCTTTTTAGTTCAAATCTAGAAGTAGTTCCATGTTTTAGTTTAATTGAGCAATTTGCATTATTATATAGGGTTTCAACTGCTGCACAAAAAAAAATCACCAAATCCAAAAGCCTTTAGAGAAGAAAATAAAAAAACTATGTTCCACAGTATCAAAAGCTTTACGGAAATCCAAGAATAAGATAAAACTATCTTCATTAATTAAATATGAATAATCCAATATATCTAATACTAACCTAATGTATTTGAGATATGTCTATTTTTCATGAATCCTGACTGAGTTTATCTATAATAGAATCTAGGACATTTTTAATTCTTTTAGCAAATATAGAAGCAATTATTTTATAATCATTATTCAAAAGACTAATAGGCCTCCAATTATCGATAACAGTCAAATCTTTTTTAGGCTTAGGGATAAGGGTAATTAATCCTTGAGTCATAGTAGATGGGAGGTTGGAACTGGACAAACTTTCAAAAAAAACTAAAAGAAGAAAAGGGGCTAGCTGCTCAGCAAATAATTTATAAAATTCAGATGTTAGACCGTCAGTTCCGGGAGATTTATTATTTTTTAAATTATGAATTGAAATGATTTTTTCTTCTAAACTAATAGGTTGGTCACACATATCCCTATCTAAATTTGTCACGAATACGACCTCTGTGGCTCCCTCCGATCGCCACCTGAGGGCGCCATCACCTGAGTATTAAGCCATTCCCGGACTACATTACCCACACTCCATTTCTAGTCTGATTAACTCACTACCTGTTCCATATCATCCTGGACTATAAAGACCCACGCACCCACAGTCAGTCGCGAAGTCTTGTTTTGCCCTGGCTAACATTTCTGAGCGTTTATCCCTGTGTTTAGTTTTCCTGTGTATGACCCTGGACTGCCTTGACTACTCTGATTCTGTTCGCCGCCTGCCTTGTGATCTGTTTGCCTGTTCTCTGATTTATCCTGCCTTGTCTGCCGCCAGCCCTGATTGTTTGCCTGATCAGAAGACTTTGCCAGATCAAGATCCAGCGGCTTTACAACATCTGTCGACAGAACTCTCTACCCAGGCACGTGTTCTAGCTGTTCACCAACAACAACTCACTCATCTTACTTCTCTATTACAGAGGAATTGGTCAAGATGCTACAAAGCATGCGCACCCCACCAGCTGACGCTAGTCCGCCATCAACCACGCCGCCCACGGCGTCTGTCACACGCCTAGCCTTCCCGGAGAAATATGACAGTTCACCGCCAGGTGCAAGGGCTTCCTGCTACAATGCTCATTGTTCCTGTCACAACAACCGGCCCTGTACCCCAATGATGTGAGTCGCATAGCGTTTGTTTGTTCCTTACACACCTGGAGAGCGTTGGAATGGGCTACTACGGTCTGGAATAATGGCCAATCCTCGTTTACCTCACTGGAAGATTTCCTGCAGCACTTCCGTGAGGTGTTTGAGCACGCTGAGGGCGGTAAAGAGGCCGGTGAACTGTTGTTGGCTCTTCGTCAGGGGAGACAGACTGCCGCGGATTATGCGCTTACATTCCGCACACTCGCGGCTCAGACTTCATGGGTGGATGACACACTTAAACTACTGTTCCGTAAGGGATTAAACACCGATCTGCAGTCAGAGCTGGCATGCTGAGATGAGGGTCGCTCACTCAACAGCTTCATCGAACTGGTGATCCGTATTGATAACCTGATCCGGTCACGCCGCCCTGCCAGACATACCCCGGTCACATCTACGCCTGTACCTACACCCGTCGCTATGGAGGCTGAACCCATGCAGATTGGCTCAACCCACCTGTCTTCAGAGGAGGCGTGGGAACGGATTCAACAGCGGCTGTGTCTCTACTGCGGTCAACCCGGTCACATGAGATCCTCGTGTCCCACACGTCCACCCACCGAAATTCTTCAATGGTGAGTTCCACTTCAACCTCACCCACTATTGAAATCCCAGCCGAACTGTTAAATGATGTGACTATCCCACTTGCCATTATCGATTCCGGGGCAGCAGGCAACTTTATGGACCTTAATTTCACGAAACATCATTAATCCCCTGTAATTCTGTGTTTTCAGTGGCAGCGCTAGACGGACGCCCTCTGGGGACTGGACAGGTGAAGTTCACCTCTGATGACATCACCCTGCAAGTCGACTCACTTCATAAAGAACCTTACGCTTCTTCATGATCGATTCCCTGCAAAATCCCATCATCCTCGGATTGCCGGGCTGCGAAAACACAATCCACAAATCTCTGGGCTGAAAATCAGATAACTCACTGGTCTGAGGATTGCCATAAGACCTGTATCCAGTCTCCCTCGCGTCCATGCACAGTAGAACCCCCGTCTATCAGTGACCAATCCCCAGTGAATATGCAGACCTTTCAGAAGCCTTCAGCAAAAGTCAAGCTGCACAACTACCACCTCATCGTCCCAATGACTGTGCCATCGATCTCCTCCCTGGTTCCATACCACCTAAGGGCTGCATCTTCCCACTATCACAACCCGAATCAGAAGCTATGCAGCGCTATATTGAAGAGGAACTCGCAAAGGGCTTCATACAACCATCCACCTCTCCTGCATCCGCCGGCTTCTTCTTCGTAAAGAAGAAGGATGAGGGTCTAAGACCCTGTATTGATTACCGGGGTCTCAGTGAGATAACTGTAAAATTCCGCTATCCATTGCCTTTGGTTCCTGCCGTCCTAGAACAGCTCCGATCAGCCCGTTTCTTCACCAAACTTGATCTCCGAAGTGCCTATAATCTCATCTGCATCCGGGAGGGTGATGAATGGAAGACGGCCTTCTCCACCACCACTGGGCACTACAAATATCGGGTCATGCCGTTCGGCCTGGTCAATAGTCCGTCCGTCTTCCAAGCATTCATAAATGACATCTACCGTGACATGCTCAACAAGTGGGTCATTGTATACATTGATGATATCCTGGTTTACTCCAACACTCTCTCTGAACATGTCCAGCAGGTCCGCACCGTTCTCCAAAGACTCATCGATCATCAACTATACGCAAAGCTTGAAAAATGTGAGTTCCATCAAACTTCAACTTCCTTCCTGGGATACATCATCAGCGCTGAGGGGGTGGCCATGGATGACAATAAAGTCCAGGCAGTGGTGAACCGGCCATTACCATCAACCATCAAGGAACTCCAGCGATTCCTAGGTTTCGCCAATTTCTATCGGCATTTCATTCGTAACTTCAGCCTGGTCGCCGCTCCACTCACCTCGATGTTAAAGAAGGGAAGTTCAGGACTCATTTGGTCAGCCGCAGCCTCGAAGCATTCCAGAGACTGAAACAATTGTTCACTACAGCTCCCATTCTTCACCATCCTGACCCCGAACATGAGATTAATACTCTTTTCCACTCTGTGGTATGACTCGGCTCGCTTTACTTGTGGTTTACAATTTCAATTACAGCCAATTCTTTTTTTTTTAAGTTGCGTGCGAGTTTGTTTGACAAGGCCTTGATTTTAATCATGATCATTAGTATTATCACATTTTTTTTTTTTTAAAGTGTTTCAAAATGTGATGATCTTTTTTTATTCTTGAAGTGTTTCATGAACACTGTGTTTGAGTTTCCATGATGAACAGGCCTGTCCATCTCAAAGCCACAGAAAACAGGTGAGGTTTCAGGCTCTAAATTTAGTTCTTTTCTAAGAACATTGAACAAACTGAGGAAACCCACAGTGAGACTGAACAGAGAGACACAGAGCAACATCCATTGTGAGCAGAAGACAATAAAGACTAAGAGCTGAGGAAGAGGCAGAAAAACATTTATGATCAACAAGTTATCCATGTGTGATTTAAATAAATTCAATAAGATCACCTCAAAATGACTAGTTTTAAACAAACTAGATTGTACATGATCTAGAGGTAAGGTGAGATATGTTGCAGTGCTGAAGGGTGTTTGTAAGGTTTTTCAGGGTTTTTAACATGTGATCAGTGTGATAAAGAGAAACTAACACGAGAAGCTCTTCAGCTTGTGCTTTTCTTTTGCTCTTGCACTTTATATTCTTTTAGTCAAACCAAGATTCAGCCGCCTGCAGGTGTGATAAAACAGGAAGTGGTTTCTTTAGCAATGATGGACACACTTTCCACTCCATGAAGAGATGCTGTGAATTTAGATCATATTATAAAGTATTAATTATAATATATTGCAATTCTTCTTTCAGAAGGTTTTGTTCTGGTTGTCGGAAGCACATGTAGATGCTTCTGTTGCACAAGCATTTTTATAAAATTATGTCTTGGTGTTCATATGTTCAGCATGACTGTTTGGATCTTTTTTTCTCTCTGCAGGAATAAATTACTGGTAAAGATGTATTTTTAAATTAGCCTTTAGTTGTTGTATTAGTCTTTTTTAGTCAGGCTATTAAATAAGTCTGTTTGAATCTCTGTAGAGTTTGTGTTTGTAATTCTCTGTTCATCAGAAGAGTAATTGAAACCTTCGGCTCCATCTAGTGGCACATGTGAGTAATCACCTGTTAAATGTCCTGATTTTATTGAGATGAGTTTTGTGTAGTGTTATGATAGCTGACAGGATGAGTTTTCATTAATATGATTTTAATTGACACTGTTTTACACTCATGTGTGTTTAAAGCAAAAGTCAATCTGGCTCTTTTAACAATGCAGATTGTGTCAAAGCAGCTTTACAGTGATAACAGGAAATTAATTTTCACTGCACAGCAGCTCTAGAACAAAATAGTGTCATTGACCAGCTTAGGTAAATTCAGTATTGATTCATTCCATTGTAAAAATCAATAGTTATTAATTTGGTTAATTCATTATTTGTGACAGGTTAAGTGTCTTTAATATTTGTTTGGAGCGACTCTCCTCCATCTTCAGGAGATCAGACTGATCAACACTACTCTCAGGTTTATTGTGTCTCTCTTTCGTGGTTTGTGGTTTCCAGCAGGTTTAATCTGATGTGTTTCATGTGTGTCCCTGTGGAGACCAGATTCACTGAAGCAGTAAAAGAGTCATTCAAACAAAGATACGCTGGAAAACTCAACAGATGCTGAGGTTTATGAATGTGAATTATATGTATTGATATTATAGTTAACTTATGATGATATTTAGTAATTAAATGGCAAATGTCAATCAAACTGAAAGACAAATGATGTGTACTGAGCCTTAAATTTGTCCCCATGTTAATGATGTTTAGATGATTATTAAAAGTCAAATCTTAAAGTGTAATTGATATTCTCACTGGTATAATAATTAATCAAAGAGATATTTATAAGGTGACCATGTGAACCACTGCTGTATGTGTCCATCAGATGTCACTGTCCAGTGTCTTACTTTCACTTTCTCTCTCTCTCTCTCTCTTTTTCTCTCTCAGAGGAAGTGGGCGTCTCCGTCACATTCAGCACTTCATGTTAAACATGTAACCAGGAAAAAACACTCAAAACTCATCTGAACACACACATCGAGAGCTTCAGAAGAACTGAATCTACTGACAACAGAGAAGATCATTTTAATAAGAGAGAAGAATGAAGATCATCTTGACTTTCACTCTGCTGATGATTCCTGGTAAGAATCTGAACTCAGAGTAAATCACTAAAAACAGCACAGATTTGATGAGGAGAGTCTTTCACTTCACTTCATGATGTTCTAGTGACTGCTGAAGAAAGTTCATTTCTGTGTAGTCTCATAAATATATTAAAGTGTATTTGATGCTGGTTTGTTGTAGGAGTCGTGAGCTCCATCAGTGTGACGGGATATTCAGGAGGAGGAGTCACGATCACATGCAAATATAATAGAGTATATACAGCATATATAAAGTTTTTTTGTAAAGGACAGTGGTGCACAGACCGAATCAGGACTGATGAGAAATATAAATGGGTTCAATATGGAAGATTCTCTCTGTATGACGACACAAGATCAGCAGTCTTCACTGTGACCATCAGAGATCTGAGAGAACTGGATTCTGACACGTACTGGTGTGGAACTGAAAGAGTTGGATATGATTTATACACTGAAGTGAATCTGAATGTTATAAGAGGTGAGTAACTGAGAGCCTCAAACCCATGATGATCTCCAACATCACGATACTCAACACTGACTGTAATTACTGCCATTCACACGTGAAACTCATAACAGACTCCATCAGTAACCTTTTGATCTCCTGATGTAAGATTTACACTCATAATCTTCATTCATAAATGTTGCAGTAAAGTGAGCAGATATGTGTTTATATTGAGAACAAAATGACAAATTATCTGAGTTTGTGTTCGACAGATCAACCAATCAGGAGTGTGAGAGGATATTCAGGAGGAAACGTCATTATAAACTACAAATATGAGATGAAACACATGTACCATGTGAAATATTTCTGTAAAACTGCAGCAGATCAATGTTTTACTGTAATAATCACTAACAGAGCAGCAGGATGGAAACAGGACAGACGATTCTCCGTTCAGGATGACAGATCTGCAGGTCTCTTACGTGTGTTTACAGAGATCTGAATGAGAACGACTCTGGAGAATATAAGATTACAGTCAAAAGTTCTGAAGAATACAGTTTCTTCTCTGAGGTTAATCTGATCATCGGAGACGGTGAGACGCTTTCATTCATTTCTGCATTATTTGACAGAATCCATGAATATATCTGGTCATTGTAACATTGCTGCACTGATTTGGATCTGAAACAGATGATTGTTGTGTGAAGAGCATCAGTATCAGCTGCTGCAGGAGGATCTGTGAACATCAGCTGCAAATACCCACAATCCCACATTAGTGATGTGAAGTTTCTCTGCTGGAGATCTGGAGCTGATCTCTGTGCTGAAGAGAGTCTGTGAAGGAGAGCAGAAGATGGAGATGA
>JAOTNS010002737.1:0-24023 GCA_028476615.1 Culter alburnus
TCCCAGGTGTGACGATTCGAGGGAAAACCGAATCCTTTCTCAAATCGGTTCAATTGATTCAAAAGCTTTGTTCTCCCATCCTAGGAGGAACCCTCAACAGTTATTTTCATCAGTTATCTGAGTCTAACATTAATTATTTTATACAGATACAGTCGTGGAATTTATAATCCATAGTGAGAATGAATGAGGTATGAATGTCTTAACAGTTTTTGCCAGCGCCTTTCTGATAGTGAAGCTGGGTTTTGAGTTACTTCAAAACAGAAACAAATCGATTAGAGCTGAAAATTATATGGCGTTATATTTTATGTTTATCTCAGGACAGAGTTGACGTTAAGTTCTTATTAATTCAGCAACTGTGCGTGCGATCTGACTGCACATGATGTCCGAGCTGGTTGTACAGCACCTTAGATTAGAAACAGCAAATCTATGAAAACGGTTCAAATTTCAAAACATATTTCTTCCGATCAAAATTGAGTATTCAAATAGCATGAGCTGTTCTCGTGATTTAGCGACCAAAGCGAAGCAAGTTCAACCAGGGAAAACTAAAAGGATTTGAGCTGTGTTTTTTACGGTTTTGAGCCAGCGGGGTGGAGAAAGCTGGCCGACAATGAATCAGCGGCGCGGCTTGT
Organism: Culter alburnus; assembly: GCA_028476615.1. Classification (NCBI taxonomy): domain Eukaryota; kingdom Metazoa; phylum Chordata; class Actinopteri; order Cypriniformes; family Xenocyprididae; genus Culter; species Culter alburnus. Next base: position 630 of record JAOTNS010002737.1, read on the forward strand.
TGAGAGCCTGTTGCAGTGGCCTGACTGTGGAGGAAGGCCCACTCCTTTGCGGGAAGAGAGCAGCATTGCCCGAGACACGAGCTTGTGTTTGAGGGGCTTTATTATCCATTTCTTTATGGCCGGAAAGATTGAATGAGTTGGAGATGAGAAAGACGGGGAAAAAGATCGCGGATATGTTGCCCATGGTAGGCCTCGGCATGCTGGGCCGGTTTGTTTGGGCTAAGACCCGCGAGACAATGCCGAGGGATCGGCGGTGCGGTGTGGAGGATAATCACTTTTTAGGCCAGAAAATTGAGGTAAGATTCCTTGAGGACGAAGAATTTTTCATCGGACAGACGGCGAGAGCTCGATTTTAGACTGAACGTAGGGCGGGGCCTAATGCTGATAAACTCTCAGATGAACAGAAGTCAGTCTGCTGAATTTATACCTTTTGACATTGGTTGAGTTGATTAACTGAATGCTCTCCACTTGTGCTAATTAGGTTAATTATCTGAACTTGCTCCTCCCGAATTTTGTTAATAAATCATCATATATCAATGCTGCACTATAAAGCGTCCTTGTGTCCTCTGTAATATTTATAGAAGCCACTGAAGTTTGTCTTTGTGGACCAGCTGTTGTACTTGGCATGTTTTCACCATCACTTTGGCTAGTTACCCCAGTTGACTCTGTTGTTTCTGTACCTGATGGATGAGGGAGCCTGTTGATCAGCTTATCTGTAGTCAGTGTCTCAACAAAAACCAGCTCGCTGATGTTGCGCTTGTTGGGCGAGTGAAACGCCAGATGGGGGGAAATCACAAATCAACCTCCTCTTCAATTTATCCTGCCTGAAACAAAGATACAGCAAAAGATGATCACAACATTATAAATAAAGATAATTCCCACTGAAAACAATTAAAATATACTGTGTACCAGCTTCTACATGTTATAAAATATGATTATGATTATCATTATTATAAATAAAATTTTTGTAAGAAAAAATAAAAATGTTGCATAAACATTCTTTCCAAAGCTGTGTATTTAAAAGAAACTTGTGGTATTTAAATTACCTGTAGTTTTTTTTTTTTCACAAAATATAAAAAGATCCTTCTTAGCCGCATCATTGTCAGCACCTGTTGGTTTATAATTATTCTATGGAGGATGATCCTCTCAAAGAAGATCTTGTAGCTGGCATCGAAGGTTGGCACATTTCTGAAAAGAAAACAGAAAAGATATTTATGTGCCATAACTATTTCACAATGGACTTCGCAATGCATGAATGTGACAGAGTTCTTTTAAGGTCCGGGTTATGGGAAACAGCTGGCAGGATAATCAGTCCAAGGCAGGAGGAGGGTATCAAGGAGTTCGTCTCTGTGACAGTCAGTGCTTTACTTTTTAAATGTACCACAATTTTTAATTATCATTTGATGATGCAATATAACAACTCACTGTTTAATGTGCCATTAAAACAATACTTGCCTATTTTGATCGACTGTGAAAAATGTTGTAACCCAGGTAGCCAAAAAGATGTGGGCCAATAATGGCCCAGAACCGGCAAGCCAGAAGAAATAACTCGGCCCAGATGCGGTTGCCGGACTCTTGTGATTCACAGGAATGAATTACGCTCCAGAATCGGTCCGAGTACACTGGCCCGAGTCCAGATGCCGAAACTGAGCCGACGCTGCCGACATAGGGCCACAATCACGCCAGCATAAATTGTACAATTAGCCGGTTCTGGCACGAGTCCGGGTGCTGAAACTGAGCCGACACTGCCGGAATAGGGCCACAATCATGCCCAGTATAAATTGTACAATTAGTCGGTCCTGGCGCAGGTCTGGGTTCCAAAGGGAAATGTATATGAAATACATAACTACATCTATTTAATTAATAAGAACTACAAAAAACATTTTACCAAAGCAATATTAGCTTGTTTGTTAATACTTATACGTATATATAGGTCTACTTAATTTAAGACAAGTAGTTCATGTAATTAATTGGTTATCAAAAACTACTCAAATATATTTTTAAAGACTTAAAGAAGAAAAAAAAAATATATATTTGTAAATAAAAATATTTGCATAGTAAGTTTTATATATAATATATATATATTTATAGATATTATATATATATATTATAATATATATATATAAATTACTATGCAAATATTTTTCATTTCAAGAAGTTGATGCAGAATGGGCTTTTTTCAGAGGCTTTAAGTGTCACACTTTTGTACTGTAGGGTAGTGCTTTACAGTGATTGGCCTCTAAAACTATTTGTGGACGTCACAAATCCTCTTTGCAGTCTTCAACTCATTTTAGATGAGCTCAGACAACCTTATGTTACACCCCATGTACACCTGTAAACTTCTGTGAAACCCATGTAAAATCATGAGCAATATACCACAGAAACAGACCATGTTCTTCCGTAGGGCCATAGCATGTTTCACTAAATGAAAACAATTAATAATTCAAATTGAGCTTGTATTTCATTTCAAATATGCATTGAAAATTGAGTGTTTAAAACATACAAAAAGCAAATATTAAAATTACACATGAAGAAAAAAAAAAAAAAACTCAGATGTATAGGGTGTGTATATGTCGCTGCTTTAAAATTTGCAAACATTAATTTTGGCAAATTATGGAAAGTCGAATTTATCAGAAGTCCGAATGTGCGAATATAAAACCAACTTTACCGAAGTCAGGCCCGTCCATTTCCACATTCAAGCACTTTTTATCAATGAAACGCCTGTAACAAGTGGAGTGAAACCCAGCGTCTTCGGGAACATTTTCAAACACGATTTCTAGACAAGTGTCTGTATGTTTCTGCTATTCTCTGATTCTTACCCTGCAAACCAAGCCACTGTTTGACGCTATTTCTGAACGTGTCCCATCATGTGTGTGTAAAATCCTTTGTTTCATCTTTCTTTATGGATGTGAAATGCATATAGCAATGTTTTAAATCCCTTTTACAATGTTTTGAAGGAGATCTGGCTGTAATTTCCTCTTCTTCGCTGCTTGATATTGACAACAAGGGTGCAGACATCTTGGACTCGTGTTTAAATGTCATTCCAAAAAGTGGCCACCTTATTGGTCGTGCTGCCTGCACGTGACTCGAAGCCTAATCACTAATGATCAAAATATGATTATGCAAGGAAGGAACTATTGCCGACTTTAAACAGAAATAAAAAATAAAATGCAGGATTCTACATGGAGACTTTTTATTTTCTCGCTCAATACCAATAGATCTTTTTATTGGAATGAAAATAATTTAGTGCCCCATATATGGGAATGGGATGAAGCGAAAAACGGCTTTGGTCGGTCCGTGTAACGCTTCACAATTCAGTAAAAATGCACCTCCTGACCAAGGTTATTGTATATTAATAAAATAAAGTAATAACGAATAAGTAAATACAAACAAGCTAGACAATGTGCCAAATCAGCCACGCCACCAGGATTTCACTTTTCCCAGCTGCTTGCGATGGTCCAGTCCAAGACTGCCTTATATTTAGCACAGTTATTATATTAATAATAAAAAATATCTATTGATGATGTAACCGAAAAACAAGAAAAATTAATGTCTGGTTCCAATTTTTCATTTTTGCATTTGCATTGTATGGTCTGAAAATTTAATTGTGAAGCAAATGGACCTTACCTTATGGCCTATATATTACTTACTTGAACACATGAACAAATGAAAGCACTTTATTTCATTTGTATCTTTGATTTATTGTATTTGTCAGTTTGTTTTACTTTGTTTCTTAGTAAAACACCACAAATGCCGGACACTATATAATATAAAGCAATGTTAATTCAGCTCTTTACATATATATATATATAAATATATAAATATAATATATAAACAAAAAGTACCGATAAGAATACCGTTAAAGTACCGGATCGATAAGCAGTATCGGTAAGAGTAGTAATACCGTTAAAACCTTAACAACACCCATCCCTAGATAAGAATAACAGCAGATCTTATACATTTAATAGAACAGTGTCTGATTTTTACTAATGGTTAAATTGTTTACAGTGGTCTTAATTAAAACTTCTGCAAGCAACTCTCTACATGCAAAGGCTCATTTAATAACCCTAACCTAACCCTAATACTGTCACGATCCCAGTTCTGTCTTTTTTTTTGTAAGACTCTTGTACCACATTAATTGTTGCACTTCACCCCAGACTACATTTCCCATCATCCATTGCACTGATTACACACACAGCTGAGGCCAATCACACACCTCACATAAGCCATAGGCTGTATCCAAAAACTGGAAAATGCTGCCTTCTGTGGACACATTTCAAGGTAGTAAGACATCAAGGCACGTCTGATCCAATGTTAGTGTAGCCTGTTGAGAAAAGATTATTTTATTTGATCATATTTTATTTTTAGCGGAACTTCCCAAAACTATTTTTATAATTATTTTAAGTCAATTAATTTCACTGTAGTGTTGGATTCCTGCACGGGTCATGTATTGTTGTGAGTGGGAACCATGCATTGTAGTGTTTGTTCATATGGGATGCCTGTCTGTGTTGCGCACTATTCCTATTGGGAGTACGTGAGTTGCGTCGGCCTCAGAGCGCGAGTGGACGCTGACGAGGCAGGACACGTTTTTTCTCTCTCCCTTCTTCCGGTCATAGTTGGTATGTTTAAAGTTATTTATTGGTCAAAGTTCATGAATATAAAAAGAAATGTGTTCTGAGTTTGTTTTACAAACGTATTTTTGTGCATTGATCAATTTATGCGAGTTTTATGCAACTCTTGCCTGACGCACATGGAGCTAATTAACTCTGTTTTGCACAGTGTTAAGGAAAATTTAGCGAACTGATGTTGTCTGATCAGTGTCCATGTTTTCCAGGATTTTTCGGATTTAACTATAGTATAGAATGGTGTATTTGGTTTTAATGTCTGACTTTTGAATATTATCAAACTATTTTTTATCCCCTTTTCTATAATTCATTTAATTGCTCTGCAATTTGTTTAATGCAAGATTTCACTTCTATAGTGTCATTGTGAATGGTGGGATGCTTTGGGAGAATGTTTACATTAATTTTATGCATCATTCATTGTTAATAATACAAATTGAGACAACAATTGACACAGTGATTATATGTCATTTATTGAATCTTTTTATGGGTTTAAATGCATTACTCAATGTTAAACAAATTGTTTGTAACGTCAGCCTCAGAGCGCGACGTGGACGCTGACGAGGCAGGAGCATTTTTTCTCTCTCCCTTCTTCCAGTCATAGTGTGTTAACGGAAGAATTTAGCGCAATGATGTTTCTCTGATCAAGTGTCCCATGTTTTCCAGATCAATAAATACTGTTTCGGAGCTGGCCTGTTGCCTCCAGAGTAAAATTCATTATGTGCAGAATCGGAATATGCTATATTAGCTCACTTCCTCTCATGAGATACCTTCATCTGATCTATTTTGAAGGAAGCATAGATGTATCCTTAGCTGCTTTTGATATCCACAATCCTGTGCTTTCCATTCTGTGACGTTGAGCTAGAAAAATAAGATGGTGTCCGAAAGTTGTGTTTGCTGCTCAGTTGTGCATAAATGTATGATTTTGACCAACATATTTCAATTTTGATATAATTTCTATCGCGAAATAACTATATAGTAATGAAATATTGTTTAGTTCTCACCAAAGCTCACGCAATATTGCTATAGATCATTAAACTGTTACGCTGCCTCAGAAGTCTGTCTGAAATCAGTTTTGTGAGGTGCCTTCATTCACAAACGCTGCTGTACAAGCCATTCTCTTATATGTCAGTGAGGCAGCAAAACAGCTACCTAGGATTTCGGACGCAGCCATGGACTTCCTCTCTCTCACTGCTGAGTATAATTAGCATTTACGTTGTTTTAGCGTAGCTACTTTACAGAGCCAGTTCCCTGTCCTAGTTGTAGGTTGCATCTGAAAACCTAGGTAGCTGACTTGCTGCCTTATCAAGCAACAGGAAGTGAAGCTAACATTGAATTCGGACATACCTTGATGCCTTCCTACCTTGAAATGTGTCCTCCGAAGGCATTTTTCAGTTTTCGGATGCAGCCCTAGTTTGAGTTTGTAGTTCTAGTCAAAGTCTAGTCACATCTTGTTTTCTTATTGCTTGTTTCCTGATTACCTGCCTGTCTCAGACTTCACTCTCGCCTTGCTGTTTGGACTCTGTTTGCACCTGTCTTGGAATATTGCCTGTTTACCCTGGATTATTCTTTAGCCTAGCCCTCCTGGATATTGTTTGCCACTGACCGACCATGCATGTCTCTGGTATACTCTTTGTCTCACCTGCTTTGCCAACCCATGCCTGTTATCAACTATTTCTCTGTTTAATAAAAGTGTTCTGGTTTTGCCTGTTTTGGTGTTTTTGCTCCCCCTACTGGTAGTTTTATATTCTGCAGATTGAATATGTTTTATTCAGTTTCTGGGGTTCAAAAAGAACAACGTGCAAAGCACATGGTAGCGCACTTTAATTTGCTGTGTGCGTCCATCGGATTAACAACTCTTAACGAGGCACTGCCTGTAAGTAGAGTTAGATTATTTTTGATTGTTAATATATTATGATTACGAGGAGGTACATGTAGATGTCTTCATGTTATAGCATTGGGAAATTTATATTGTGCAATCATTTTATACGACATTATTGGACTGGACGTTTACCATGTGACATTTTATTTATGTATTCCTTCTGTGTTGTTGTTTTACACATTTATTCAGTAAATCAAAACGACAACTCCGGTGTCAAGACTGTTTATTGAGTGGATGTGTTTAGCTTGCTGGGTGCGAAGCCAGTACAGTAAAAAGGCAAGCCTCATACAATTGCTGTTTATCTTGGAAGCTGGATTTCACCTGCTATTGTCATCTACGGCATAGAGGCTAACACGACAACTGCAGAGTATCCACGTGGTAAAATCCATCAAGCTTATATTTCGGACCAGTCATGGAAGATGACAAAATGTAGCCACGTATGACTTAGCTAAGTTTTTAATACAAAATCAGCTAGTGACATCTGGGCTTAACAAATCTGATGACCGTCCGGAAAACTATCTGGCCTGGAAATCATCATTTCTCAATGCTACCAAGAACCTTGATCTTACAGCAGGCGAGGAATTTGATTTATTGATTAGATGGCTGGGGAGAGATTCAGCAGATCATGCCCGTCGCATTAAGTCTGTGAATGTAAGGAACTTACCGGCTGGTCTTGAACTCATCTGGGAGAGGCTAGATATGACCTACGGATCTCCGGAAGTTATTGAAAAAGCTCTCTTCACAAAAATAGAGACTTTTCCAAAAATATCAGCTAAAGACCATGATAAGCTTCGGGAATTAGGAGACTTGCTTTCAGAGATTGAAGCAGCTAAGAATGGCGGTGATCTACCTGGGCTCACTTATCTAGATACAGCAAGAGGAGTTAATCCTATTGTGCAAAAGTTGCCCTTTGGACTACAAGATAAGTGGATGATGCAGGGTTCACACTACAAGTACACTTATGGAGTTTCTTTCCCACCATTCTCCTTCTTTGTGGAATTTGTATGTGCAGAAGCAAGAGCACGCAACGATCCTAGCTTCAAATTTTCTTCGCTTTCCATAAACCCTGGTGGAAAGACCAGGTATAATGAAGGCCATGTTCAGAAACCTGTTTTAGTCCATAAAACGGATGTGATGTCCTCCTCTAACCTTTCTCATACTAAGAGTCTTCAGAGAGGAAACAACGAGGTTGAGAAGCAATGTCCTATACATCGTAAACCTCATCCTCTCAAGAAATGCAGAGGCTTCAGAGAAAAGCCCTTAGAGGAACGAAAAAAGATTTTAAGGGAGCTATCTATTTGTTTCAGATGCTGCTCATCTAACAAACATGTGGCTAAGAATTGTGATGTGTCAATTAAATGTTCTGAATGTGAGAGTGACAAACACCTGGCTGCTCTCCATCCGGGCCCAGCGGATTCACATCTTAGAGAATGGCAGACCAAGCTACTTCAGTCCATGCAATAATCACATTGTACTGAAGGAGACGTTTAATGAGAAAACCCAGTTCCACAAACCTAGCAAATCAAGCTGCAGACTTGGTCAGTCAGTGTTTCAGCAGACCAAAGATGACAATAAATTTGCACCTTTCAGTTGAGGATCAGTTATTCCTGGACATTATGGATAAGGAATTCTTCAAGGACTTCAAGTAACAGCTGGGTAGCACCATTGCCATTTCGTGAGCCAAGGAGACGCTTGCCCAACAACAGGGAGTATGCAGCAAGACGTTTCATGTCTCTTCGTCGCAACCTTGACAAACGACCAAAGATGAGAGATGACTTTACAGAATTCATGCAGAGAATACTTAACAATAACCATGCAGAGCTAGCTCCTCCTTTACAAGATGGTCAGGAGAGCTGGTATCTTCCATCATTTGGTGTGTATCATCCAAAAAAAAAAGACCAAATACGAGTTGTATTTGACTCCAGTGCACAGTTTGATGGAGTATCTCTCAAATGATGTACTGCTTTCTGGCCCTGGCCTTAACAATAGCCTGTTAGGAGTCCTCATAAGATTTCGAAAGGATCCTGTTGCCATCACAGCCGACATACAGCAGATGTTTCACTGCTTCTTGGTCCGGGAGGACTGTCGTGATGTTTTACGCTTTCTATGGCATCGTGATATTGATCTGTCTAAAGCGGTTGTGGACTACAGGATGCGAGTTCACGTATTTGGAAATAGCCCTTCACCGGCAGTGGCCATTTATGGAATTCGCCGAGCTTCCAGAGAAGAAGAGAAAGAATATGGCACTGATGTGAGGAAATTCATTGAACAAGACTTCTATGTAGATGATGCCTTAAAGTCATTTCCTACAGAGGAAGAGGCAATCAATGTGCTTAAAAGAGCTCAAGAGGCACTAGCTGCTTCAAACCTCAGGCTTCATAAAATTGCTGCAAACAGAGCCAAAGTAATGGATGCTTTTCCAAATGAAGATTTGGCTAAGGACATCAAATGCCTTGACCTCTCCACGGATGACTTACCTGATCAGCGAAGCTTGGGGGGTACAGTGGAACCTAATGTTGGATACGTTCACCTTCCAAGTGCCCGACACCGAAAAGCCATACACACGTAGAGGAGTGCTGTCAACAGTGAATAGCTTGTTCGATCCCCTTGGATTCCTAGCTCCTATCACAATCCAGGGCCGTTTACTCTTAAGAGAACTCTCATCGCAGACACATGAGTGGGACACACCATTGCCTGAAAACAGACATGAAGAGTGGGCACAGTGGTGTCATTCGCTGCAAGCCCTAAGAAGTCTGAACATTCCACGCATGTATGTATCCATTCCTCTTTCTGAAGCCAAACACACTGAAATATGTGTCTTCTCGGATGCCTCCATGAAGGCCATCTCAGCTGTTGCATACTTGAAAGCTTCGGATCAGAATGGTAAAACAGAGGTTGGCTTTGTTCTTGGTAAGGCGAGGTTGGCTCCAAAGCCTGATCTCTCTGTTCCTAGGCTGGAACTATGTGCTGCAGTCCTGGCTGTCGAACTGACTGAACTCATCACAGAAGAGATTAATCTAAAGCTAGATAGAATAAGGTTCTACACAGATAGTAGAGTAGTGTTAGGCTACATCTATAACGAGTCAAGACGGTTCCATATATATGTGAACAACAGAGTGCAGCGCATCAGACAGTCTTCTCAGCCTGAACAGTGGAGGTACGTTTCCTCTGAACAAAATCCTGCCGATCATGGCTCTCGTTCTGTTTCATCTTCTAAGCTTGAGGCAACAACCTGGCTCACAGGACCTTCATTTTTGCACTATCCATCAGAGCAGCTCTTTGATCACCCAAACTCATATGATCTTATTGACCCAGAGGAAGATGTTGAAGTTCGCTCAGAGGTTAAAGTCTTGTCTACCCAGATTGAAGTGAATCAGCTAGGTACCAAAAGATTTGAGCAATTCTCAGACTGGAGAACAGTCGTCAGAGCTGTGGCACGGCTGCATCACATTGCTCATTGTTTCACAGGACCAAGTAACGATAGTCAGTGCACAGGTTGGCATTGGTGCTCAAAGGGTTTTTATCTGTAAGTGATCTCCTGAAAGCAGAGGAAATCATCATCAAGAGTGTACAACAAGAAGTGTATACAGATGAGCTGAAATGCATCACTTCTGCAAGTGAAATTCCGTCACATAGTCCACTTTTGAAGTTGAATCCAATCATCGACAGCAATGGTTTGCTGAGAGTTGGTGGACGCATCAGACAAGCAGAAATAGGAGATAAAGAAACAAATCCCCTCATCATTCCGGCTCACCATCACATCACAGTCCTACTGGTCAGACATTTTCATGAACGTGTGCAGCATCAGGGCAGACATCTTACAGAGGGCACCATAAGATCCAATGGTTTTTGGATAACTGGGGCTAAACGATGCATTAGCAGTGTTATCCGGAGGTGTGTTACTTGCCGTAAACTAAGAGGCAAGATGGAGGAACAACAAATGGCCGACCTGCCAGCTGAAAGGCTGCAAATGGATCCACCCTTTTCCTTTGTCGGCTTAGATGTTTTTGGGCCATGGGAGGTGATCTCACGCCGCACAAGGGGTGGCCAAGCAAACAGCAAGAGGTGGGCAGTGTTGTTCACTTGCATGTGTACCAGAGGAGTTCACATAGAGGTGATTGAGTCGATGACTTCCTCAAGTCTTATTAACGCTCTCAGAAGATTCTTTTCTATTAGAGGTCCTGCCAAGCAGCTGCGCTCCGATTGTGGGACGAATTTTCGTTGGTGCCTCTAGAGAGCTTAAAATGAGCAAGAACGAACAAAACGAGGTGAGAGAATACCTACTTGAGCAAAGATGTTCCTGGGTTTTTAACCCACTACACTCTTCTCATATGGGTGGCGCCTGGGAACGTATGATTGGTCTAACAAGGCGAATCCTGGATTCAATGCTCTTGAAAAACAAGTACTCACAGCTTACTCATGAAGTCTTAGTAACATTCATGTCTGAGGTCACAGCCATCGTTAATGCACGGCCTCTAGTCCCAGTCTCCACAGATCCGGAATTCCCCTTCATCCTAACACCATCTATGCTTTTGACACAAAAGGCTGGTAATCCTCCAACTCCACAAGAAGATTTCAGTAAGAAAGACATGCTCCTATGTCAATGGAAACAGGTTCAAACATTAGCAGAAACATTCTGGAATAGGTGGCGGAAGGAGTATCTTGGAACACTTCAGAACCGTCATAAGTGGTTTCACAAACATCCAAACATCAAAGAAGGCGACATTGTACTGTTCAAAGACAAACAAGTCAAAAGAAACGAGTGGCCGATGGGGATAATTGTGAAGGCTGTTCCCAGTACAGACGGTATTGTGAGAAAAGTGGAGGTGAAAACTGTTCAGCATGGGACAACAAAAATCTATCACAGACCTATATCTGAGTTAGTATACCTTGTGTCTTCAGATCAGGCTGTTTAATCCAGTAATTGCTAGTGTATATGGTATCTTTGAGATACCAGACGGGGAGTGTTCTGGCTTTGCCTGTTTTGGTGTTTTTGCTCCCCCTACTGGTAGTTTTATATTCTGCAGATTGAATATGTTTTATTCAGTTTCTGGGGTTCAAAAAGAACAACGTGCAAAGCACATGGTAGCGCACTTTAATTTGCTGTGTGCGTCCATCGGATTAACAACTCTTAACGAGGCACTGCCTGTAAGTAGAGTTAGATTATTTTTGATTGTTAATATATTATGATTACGAGGAGGTACATGTAGATGTTTTCATGTTATAGCATTGGGAAATTTATATTGTGCAATCATTTTATACGACATTGTTGGACTGGACGTTTACCATGTGACATTTTATTTATGTATTCCTTCTGTGTTATGTTGTTTTACAGTTTTACACATTTATTCAGTAAATCAAAATGACGACTCCGGTGTCAAGACTGTTTATTGAGTGGATGTGTTTAGCTTGCTGGGTGCGAAGCCAGTACAAAAAGCCTGCACATGGATCCGCACGTATCGTTTATTCACTCTGTAACAAATACAGTCTCATGTTGGTGTGCTAAATGTCAATGTTTAATTTAAATATCTTTTGATAATGTTTGCCAGCATGAAAGTTGATCTGAGTCCAATGCAGTGTTGGGTGTAACAAGTTACTGTAATTAAATTACTTATCCACTGAAAAGGTAAAGTAAGGGATTACTGTTCATTTTTAGGTAATTTAATTACAGTTATTTATAATGTACTTGCGTTACAAACTGTAAATTAGTTTAACAGTTCTGTTTAAATCAATATTGAATTGAAAATCTAAATTTGTTGTCTAAAGGTAAAAGTTAATGCTGCCTCTTTAAAATCATTAGCTGTAGTGCAGTTGCATGTAAGTTCGCATCGCCACTTTGAACCAGTTGGCTGCGTAGTCGCTGTCTGAAGATGTCAGCAGAAGCGAGTGGCTGTTTTTCAGAATGGAAATATTCCAATTACTTCACTTTTTTGACACAGGTAGACAAGAACATTATGGTAAAATGTAAGCTATGTCCTAGGGAGAAAAAACTGCACGCTCTCTGAGAGACAGTCTTTAGTCAGCGCGCTCTCAACCAAAGTGCACATGCATAGCCGCCTCTCACGAACGTCAGATTTTCGTGGTTTATTACACAAACGTTCAAATACACACACAGTTATGTCAAAATGCCCGTCTTGGCGTATATTCATGTTGGTTATGTGAATGTGAACATCATGTGTAAAAGCATATTGTCTCTGTCCATTAGGTCTTAGTGACAGCAGCCTTTAAAACATGCTACTGTCTAATATTGTCTGTCTGTATTATAAATGATAATCAAACAACAAAAGAAAACTTTAATAAGGATTAATCTATATTTAATTTATACAGTTATGACTATGCAGAATTATTTTATATTCAGTTATTCCATTTCTGTGGTATTTTTACTTACTACTGTTACACCTACCTTTTGTACTATGGTATCAACTTTGGTATCGAGTATTGTGCACTTTTTGTAGTATTGGTACCGACTACTAGATTTTTGGTATAGTGATATCCCTAAAAAAATGTAAGTATTATAAAGTAAATAAAAGTAATGTTTAATAAAATTAAAATGTTTTAAAAAGCTATAAAAAGCTAAACTATTCCATGTTTGACTAAATTATTAAAAGGGTTTCCTTTCTATTGTCTATCCGGTCAAGGTTTATAGGGATTTTAAGAAGTAATTAATAAGTTACTTATTGAGTAGTTAAATTACTTCTCAGTAATTAGAAAATTATTTTAAATACAACATTGATGATGTAATAAGTAATTAGTAATTAAATACTGTAACATATGGGACGGGACAACGGAGTTGGAGATCCACGTGCAGTCTTTAATATGAGCGTAGTCGTACAGGCAGAGGTCAAACACCAGCAAACAGATACAAGTGGACAAGGCAAAAGAGTAATCCAAAACACAGGCAATGGTCAAGGCAGGCAGCAAACGATCATCAAACAAAGAAACAGTCCAGGGTCAAAAACACAGGCTAGGCAAGGAACAAGCAACACTGAGACAAGGTCGGATAAAGGCTAAACAATACTCAGCAGTGTGTGTGTGTGTGTGTGTGTGGGTTAGAGAGCAGCTTATAAAGGATCACTGATGGGAAACAGGTGTGAGTGCATGATTGGTTCCAGAAAATAGAACACAGGACACAACAGGGAGGGCCAGGTCTGTGGAGGGGAAGACAGCCTGGTAACTAAGGGGCAGACGACCAGGGTGAAGAAGGCAGGGCAGACGGCCAGGGCGAATGTTCATAGACGGCCTCCGTAGCCATGACAGGACAAGGAAAAAGTTCATAGGCGGCCTCCTTAGCCGTGACAGGATGGGGCAAAAGTTCATAAACGGCCATCTTTGCTATAGCAGGACAGGGCAAAAGTTCATAGACGGCCTCCTTAGCCATGATAGGATGGGGCAAAAGTTCATAGACGGCCTCCTTAGCCATGATAGGGTGGGGCAAAATTTCATAGATGGCCTCCTTAGCCATGACAGGATGGGGCAAGAGTTCATAGCTGGGTACCACTGACACCTATCCAGGGTCTGCAGTGGATGCCGCCACCTCTGGAGGTTCTACAGTGATACTATCCATAAATAGGGAGGAATCATAAATGGCCTCTGTGGCTAGTTCTGGACAGGCAGAAAGTTCCAATACAGCCTCTGTGGCTAGATTGAGACAGGGCGAGAGTTAATCGACTGGGAGTGCATCACTGGATGCTACTACCGCACAAGGAGCTGAAGCGAGTGCTACTGCTTTGTGAGGTTCTGTAGTATAAGCCACCACATCTAGGAAAATTGCAGTAGTTGCTGTAACCTCCAAAGGTTCTGCAGCATCAGCCGCCACCTCTGGAGATTCTGCAGTGGTATACGCTGTCCAGATACACCGTAAAGTGACCCCCATTATATTTGGGCTGTAGAGGACAGAGGAATTATCTCAGGAGCAGAAGGGATAAAATGAGTGGGTCTAGGGATACTATCTGTGCTTACTGGCACCAGCGGTGGATCCTCCATGCTGTATGCCAGCCCTTAATGTCTGATGGTGGTTTACCCTGATAGAACAGTGGAGGGTTATGATATGCCAACTGCCCTAGGATGTGATGCAGGGATGGGAGACAAGACGTGGAGAGGTTCTAGAAGGTCTAATGAGATGAGACACTAGAAGATCTGATGAGACTATGCTGTGGAAGATCTGATGAGACGAGGCTCTGGAAGATCTGATGAGACGAGACAAAGCTCTGAAAGATCTGCTGAAACGAGACGTGGCTCTGGAAGATGTGATGAGGCGAGACAAAGCCCTGGAAGATCTGATGAGATGAGACGTGGCTCTGGAAGATCTGATAAGACGAGACGTGGCTCTGTAATATATGACGAGATGAGACAAGACTCTAGAAGATCTGATGAGACGAGATGAGGTGAGGCTCTGGAAGATCTGATAAGACTAGACGAAACTCTAGAAGATCTGATGAGGCGATGCTTTGGAAGATCTGATGAGACGCTCTGGAAGATCTGATGAGATGAAGCTCTGGAAGATCTGATGAGATGAGGCTCTGGAAGATCTGATGAGACGTGGCTCTGGAAGATCTGATGAGATGAGGCTGGAAGATCTGATGAGACGATGCTCTGGAAGATCTGATGAGACGAGACGAGGCTCTGGAAGATCTGATGAGACGAGACAAAGCTCTGGAAGATCTGATGAGACGAGACGTAGCTCTGGAAGATCTGATGAGGTGAGGCTCTGGAAGATCTGACAAGATGAGACAAGGCTCTGGAAGATCTAGTGAGATGAGGCTCTGGAAGATCTGCTGAGACAGGAGCTCAGAAAAGGCGCTGACTCAAATGTCCTTTTTGGTCATGTTAAGGCTGACAGGAAACTCTGGGACAACCTCCGTGGTCGTGTCAAGACAGGCAGGAAACTCAGGGATGACCACAAGGCTGGATTCTAGGACTGGACACAACTCTGGATTGCAATCATAGATTAAAGCAATCTCAGGAGCAGATTCAAGGACTGGAGCAGGCATTGGAGTGGACTCTTGAGCTGAAGCGGGCTCTGGAGCTGATTCATGGGCTGGAGCCGATGTGTGAGACGTGACATGACTCTGGACGTTCAGCGAATATGTGACATGACTCTGGGAGGTCTGCTGAGACGTGGCGAGGCTCTGGGAGGTCTGCTGAGATGTGGCGAGGCTCTGGGAGGTCTGCTGAGACGTGGCAAGGCTCTGGGAGGTCTGCTGAGATGTGACGAGGCTCTGGAATGTCAGCTTTGATGTGACTTGGCTCAGGAAGCTCAACTGTGACTTGACTTGGCTCAGGAAGATCAACTGTGACTTGACTTGGCTCAGGAAAATCAACTGTGATTTGACTTAGCTCAGGATGATCAACTGTGTCTTGACTTGGCTCAAGAATCTTAATTGTGACTTGTCTTGGCTCAGGAAAATCAGCTGTGATTTGACTTAGCTCAGGATGATCGACTGTGTCTTGATTTGGCTCAGGAAGGTCAACTTTTACTTGGCTCAGGAAGATCAGCTGAGATGTGACGAGACTCAGGAATGGCTGCAAATACAGGAACGGACTCTCTCAGCCATCACGTGAACAGGCTCTGGTGAGGGAATTAGTGGGTTTGGAAGTGCAGAAAGTATTGGGTTGCGATAATCAGAGTGGAAGGCTAAGAACTCTGCAATGGTACAAGCTCCGCTGCCACTGGAGCTTGTTGAAGTTGTCCCTCTAACAAAAAATTCTTTGGAATCTTAAAGTTCTCTTCTTCCCCCATGGTGAAAGATGAACCACACAAAATTAGGGCATAGTCAATAAAGTCTCTTAGACTGCAATTAAACTTCCCTTCTGGAAACCAGGAGTTTATGGGCTCAAAACGAAAAATGTCCTTCAAAGCCATATCATTCAAATGGAACTTGAAATGATAACTCACAGAATTGGTGAACATATTCCTCAATGGATTAGTCTATGGAAAAGTCTCTTTGCTGAAGATGTAGTAGCTGGTCGACTGAATCCATGGTTCTGAATCCAACTGAATCCAAACGCTCAAACCGCTGGACCTTGGTATGGCTGAGTATTCTGTAACGTATGGGATGGGACAACTGAGTTGGAGATCCACGTGCAGGCTTTATTAACACTCTGAGGTCTGAAAACGCGCCGGCGCGTTTTGCAGGGTTTTTTTCACATTGCAGCAAAACAGACTTAAAATACTCCGTCATTTTTTGTCATAGAGACATAAGTAATATATCAATTGAAACTATAGAATATCTTCTTTTATTTGTATACACTCAGAGTAAAAACACAATGTTGTGCTTTTTGTAAAATAAAGAAAACTAACATGATGCGTGATCTCTCCTCTCCCTCTGAACAAAGTCCAATCTGATAGTTCTCAGAAAATGAACTGTAACTTAGTGAATACTAATCACAGAAAAATTACACTTATGTCTAAAAAAACGTTAAGATGTCAGGTTTTAAATCATGTAAGTCAAATCGAAAACAAACCTTCTGTGTTTATGTAATCTGTATGAAAAGAGAGCCATGTCAGAAATCCGTGATTCAGCTCATTATCCGCTAATGCGGCCACGCCCACGGAGCCAGCGCTATTCAGACGCAAATTCAGAGGCAATACATGCATTCATCGTCTCAATCGCGTATTTATTGTCTTGAAAAGTGTTTATCTGGATGTAAAAAAGTGATGGTTAGGGAGCTCTAGAAGACATGCAGTTAGTTCCTGTTTTCTTTTCTTCTATAGATGAATTTTAGATGAGTTTTTGTTTCTTTAGCGCCCTCCGGCTGCAGTATGAATTGGAAACTCCATTCATGGAATAGCCTCTTCTTCTTTTAGATGAATTTGTGGACTAAAAATGCACAGAGAGCGCCCTCCGACTTCAAGGATGAATTGAAAACACCAGCGCTCATAGTAATGACAATGATTAAATAAATATAACTCCTCTGTATAGAAAATTGACATAAGCATATGAGAATCCAATATTTCTCCAAATGTGCATGCTTTTAAACTAAAAGCCTATATTCAGACTCTTGCATCACAGAAATACATATATTTTAAAGTATAATATAAACCATTACTTTATATTGTAATAAATTTTTTCTGTATGTTTCATATATCATGATGAGCTTGAGACATCACAAAAGGTTTTTTTCACAGCCTACCTGACTGAAATGCCTCATTAATATGCAAGTCATTTCAGCTCATTACTATCCAATTCTTTTGTCTTCTCAGGTGAGAATGGCCCATTATTCAGTGGTGATTCACGCCTCCACGCATACTGTGTTTCTTGGCAAAAGTGTCTTACAAAAACTAAATCAATATTGTTTTATATGAAGGAGTAGGCAGCATAATTTTTACATAATTTTGAAGCAAAACTCTAGTTTACAACCCCAATACCCTAAAGTATTGTAAACACAGATTTACTATACTTTTTTTGGCCTTATTTCCGTGACTTAAGTTTTTTGTTTTTCAATAACCACGCATAAACGTTATTCCTTCAAACACATAACATGTACATACATGTTCCTCACATATTATTGTAGCCTAGTTTGTGCTGATACAGTGAATGACACTTTTTCCATTAATATGTTTTGAACACTGAAAAAGCACAATGTCAGGCATGTCAAAACTTCTCCAGGCCCCAAATCAGCCTCAGACCAGGGTAATATGAGCGTAGTCGTACAGGCAGAGGTCAAACACCAGCAAACAGATACAAGATGGCAAGGCAAAAGAGTAATCCAAAACACAATGGTCAAGGCAGGCAGCAAATGTTCATCAAACAAAGAAACTGTCCAGGGTCAAAAACACAGGCTAGGCAAGGAACAAGGAACAAGGAACATGGAGACAAGGTCAGATAAAGGATAAACAATACTCAGCAGTGAGTGAGTGAGTGAGTGTGTGTGTGTGTGTGTGTGTGTGTGTGTGTGAGAGAGTGCAGCTTGTAAAGTATCACTAATGAGAAACAGGTGTGAGTGCATAATTGATTCCTAGGTGGGGGATTGTGGGAAATGGAGTCCATATGAAGAAATAGAGCACATGTAACAAATATTTTTTTGAAGTAACTTACTCAACACTGGTCAAATGGTGCCAATCCAATAAATGTTCTGAAAAGAATTAGAAAAAAGAAAGTTATTCAGAAATGTTTAAACTGAAACCAACTGCATTCTATTCTGCATTAGTCAAGGCGTTTTCATCGTCATATATGTTAAGCCGAGTTCAGACTGCATGATTTTAACCCCCATTTTGGCTCGCCGACAGGTTTTGAGAAATCGCCGACAAATTCCTGAAATCACAAGCAAATCGGAGCTCGCTCATGCGAGTGACAATCACGCAGTGTGAATGCAAAGACGCGATCTGAGAGAATCGCCGACTAGTTGCCGACGCCCGTGAGATATTGGCATGCGAAATATCTGGACCTGTCGGCGATTCAAAATCCTGCTGTGTGAAAAGTGTTCTGACTGAAAACTACATCAGGAATGACCGACAGCCAATGAGAGGGCAAGATACAGAGCAGCGGGGAGTTCGGGGAGGAGTTATAGACCACAATATCAGCAAGCATGGCTTCGTTTCAGATAAACATTACAATTCTATCAAACAGAAACCAAGCACAAACCTTTGCTTGACCATCCGCAACAGCAGCACATTGAAAAGTCTCATTGCAGAACACACAATCCACAGTCTCCCCAACCATTTCCTCCTCCATATTCTTTTTTCTTTTTCGTGTTTTGCTGCAATCAGCACGCAATTCGTATTGCAAGCTTCTGCCGGCTACCGTTTAATAATAATAATAATCCGGTCTTGCGTGAATATTGCGTTGTTTCCTTGTCACATCCGCGTGTGGTTTGGTTGTGAAACTATTTGCATGCCAGACAGAGTTGTCGGCGATTTATTCCTATTGTAAAGTCATGCAGTGTGAAACCTTCTGTCGCCGATCCTCGTGCAGTATGAACACACAGCAGTGACTGAATGCTGGCCAAGATAGTCATGGCAGTGTGAAAGAACAGTGACCCGACTGCTTTGAAAATCGTGCAGTCTGAACTCGGCTTTAAGCATAATCAGTGTAAGATGTGCATGTAATCACAATTGCAGTGCAAGTGTGATCAATTTGAATATAGCAGAAGTGCAGTTTTTATCACATGTGCTGTAGTTAGTTTGTAATGGGAACTGCGACCAGGTTACAAATTACATATAGGTTTTATTAGGAATTTATGAAAAACATGATCACTTAGTCTTTGCTTTCTTTTCCCCTCATTTTTAAAGGCTCAACTGCAGACGACAGACAAGCTATTCTTCATGATTACGCAGAAACCAGCTGCAGACTGAAGAACAAATTAAAACAGGACTACGAGAAGATATTCATTGGTAATTCACAGAAGGGTCATAACAAAAACCTGAACGATATTTACACTGATTTATATGTAGTGGAGAATGAGACTGGAGGAAGAGAAACTAACCACGAGGTGATACAGATCGATTTTAATCAAAAACAATGTGATGCCAAGGACACACTAATCCAGTGCAATAATATTTTTAAAGTCCATGAGCATCAACAAAACAAAAAGGTGATGACGTTGGGGATCGCAGGGGTAGGAAAAACTGTCTCTGTCAATAAATTCATCCTTGACTGGGTTGAAGGAAAAGAAAATCAGGATATAGCCTTCATTTTTCCTCTGCCATTCCGTCAGCTAAACCTGATTACAGAGAACTGCAGTCTCATGGAACTGCTTAACAAACACTTCTTTAGTGATCCTAAAGAACTGCATTCTCTTCCTGAAGGTGATGGTAAAGTCCTGTTCATTTTTGATGGGCTGGATGAATGTCGCTTACCTTTGAACTTTAAAGAGGGTGACAGAATTACAGATGTTCACAAAATAACAACAGTGAGTAAGATAATAACAAACCTTATCAAGACAGACCTGCTTCCCTCTTCTCTCATTTGGATCACATCCAGACCAGCAGCAGCCAGTTTGATTCCCCGAAAATTAATTGATCAAGTGACTGAAGTGCGAGGTTTTAACAATGAGCAGAAAGAGCAATACTTCATCAAAAACAGCAGTTCTGAGGTTTCTGAAAACATCATCTGTCACATCAAGAAATCCAGGAGTCTATACATCATGTGCCACATCCCCATCTTCTGCTGGATCTCTCTCACTGTTCTTCAGCCTCTCCTGGCTCAAGAGAGCAAAGACAAAACACCCACAACTCTCACAGGAATGTACACAAGCTTCTTAATTTCTCAGCAGCAACAGATGGAAGAGAAATATTGTGATGTGCCTGAAGCCAATGCAATGCATTTTGATGAGATTATTCTGAAGCTTGGGAAGCTGGCCTTTCAACAGCTGAAGAAAGGAAACCTTATTTTCTATAAAGAAGATCTTGAGGAATGTGGACTAGATGTCCAAGAAGGGTCTGTCTACTCTGGGTTATGTACACGAATGTTTCAGGAGGAAAAAGCTGTTTCAGCAAGAAATGTTTACAGCTTTGTACATCTCAGCGTACAGGAATTCCTTGCTGCTCTCTATGTGTTTCTGATTAACAGAGAGAAGAAAGAAAACCCATTTCTTGAATCACGGACAGAAAAACTGGAATGGAAACTGTCCAAAAAGCCACTGTTTAAACTTCATAAGGCTGCAGTCAAAAAGGCTTTAGAAAGCAAGAACGGACACCTGGATCTTTTCCTCCGGTTCCTCCTGGGTCTCTCACTGGAGTCCAATCAGAGTGACCTGAAGGAACTACTGCCAGGACTGGAAATAGAAACAGAGAATGTTAAAGACACTGTTGACTATATCAGAAAGAAGATACAGAAGGAGAAATCAGTAGAGAGGACCATCAATCTCTTCTACTGTCTGAGTGAACTGAAAGAGGATTCTGCGGAGGAAATCCAGAATAATCTGAGCTCAGGAAATCTTTCAGTACAGAATCTCTCCTCTGCTCAGTGGTCTGGTCTGGTGTTTGTGCTCCTCATGTCAGAAGAGACTCAAGAGATGTTTGAACTGCAGAAATACAGAGGATCCGATGAAGCAGTGATGAGACTGCTGCCAGTGATCAAAAACACCAGAAGAGCACTGTAAGAGTCTGCTTTACAATCAGTTACATACACTGATAGTCACTTTAATTGGGCCTTAATCTTACACATGTGATTTGATGGCCAAGACTGTTGAAAATGAATAAATGCAAAAGCATCAATGTATGAGATAATATTAAATTAAAGGTGTAACGATGCACTCAACTCATGATTCAATACATATTAAGATATTAGGTTCACAAGACAATAGGTTTCATGATGTTAAAATAGCAGATTTATTTCCAAAACATTAACAATTTTCAACAACTTTATTGTGCATGCAACATGCAATATTTCACGATTGAATTTAACCTTCTGTATCTAAATTAATAATTGACCAGATGTGAAACTGAACAATAATAATGCAAGAAGCCGAGGTTTAAATTGAATTTATAACAGCTAAGGAGCGTTGTAAATCCCCATAGCTGTTAAAAATTCACTGTAAACCACGGCTTATGCTTTTATAAAACGGTTACCGCACAATGCAAATATTAAAGCCAAAAAATGTATCAATGCAACTTTCATGAAGTAAAATCACTAAAGACATTTGGCATTATCAGGGCCGACAAATATTGCCACATTTCATTATTCTACATTATATTCAACATTAAATATAGTAGTTAAATGTAGTGCTGTTACTGAAACTATGTAAACTTTCATTTATTCTAAAGCAGTACACTCATGCTTTCAATGCAGGCATTCACTGAATCTCTTTTACACAGACAAGCCACCCATGCAGATTATACACTTACATGTATAAGCATCTAAAATGCTTTGAATCATCATACTATGTAATAACACAATATGGTGAGTTAAATTATGCTTTCACTTTGAGGAGTGCCACTTTAAAAGATGTTTGCACTTTCACTTTAAAGAGAGCCGCTCCAGCGTGCATGTACTGTAGCTGATGACAGTTAATCAAAAGGCGTGTCAAAATGACTATTCCCAAAATGTGTTCATTCATCCAAAAATTAAAATTTAATTCTTAATTTACTCACCTCATGTAATTTTCATGTGTCACGCACATACATACATTTGAACATGTCTGTGTTTACTACAGTATTGGCGTTGTAAATCTGTTCATCATATAAAGTCATGTTTCCTCAGAAGACTTGGATTTGGATTAGACTGCCCGATTTATTATTTTTATGAAGCCTTTATGACCTTTATTTTTAAGATCTTTTAAGCTTTCAGAGAATTGACTTTAAATGGAGGAATAGAAATCTCTCAGATTTCATAAAAATATCTACATCTGATTGGAAAATGAATGAAAATCATAAGGTAGGGACACGCCAGACCAACACCAAAGAACTAGCACTGTTAAAAGCCAACTGTGTTATTGCCTCACCTGCGTCGGGAAAAAAAACTGCTTTTGAACACAATAAGAGAACTACAGCCGACTGTCAGCCAGCACATGCATTCTGCGCCTGCATATAAGGAAACCGCTGTCTATTTTTTCATATTTATAATTCAGAAAGTGAGACCGGCACTGCAGGCTGCAGATACACAAACGTAAACAAAGCAGCACTTGCTTGTGTCCCAGGCTTTATAGGTTGAAATGACATGAGGGTGAGTACATGATGGCAGAATTTAAATTTTTGGGGCGAATCATACTTTATAAATGCAGTAAGCTCAGTCTTGGATAAAACTAACTCTATATCATGAGTAATATTGTTTACATCAACAATGCTTATCGTCGCATTTTTGGATTGTGGTATATAATGATGTATCGTCACACCTCTATATTAAATGCCAGTGCATCATCAGATAAGCTGGGTCAGGCATCAAACCTGAGTTTTACCCATTTTATTAGGGGCCAAGCACCGAAGATGCGTAGGCACCTATTGTATCTGTT
>JAOTNS010002738.1:0-19391 GCA_028476615.1 Culter alburnus
AAAAAATACTTGGGGAGTTTAGGACGAGTATATAGAGTCCAAGGAATCTGCGGAGTGGAGTGGAAGCGTGGGCTGGAGTGGGCTCGTGGGCGGCGGAGCATGGAGCTGGCTTGGCGGTGGAGCATGGAGCTGGCTCGGCGGCAGCGAAGCATGGAGCGGCTGACTGGCGGCGGAGAGCAAAGAGCATGGAGCGGCTCGGCGGGAGACTGGAGTGCTGGCTCGGCGGCTGAGACTGGAGATGCTGGCTCGGCGGCTGAGACTGGAGATGCTGGCTCGGCGGCTGAGACTGGAGATGCTGGCTCGGCGGCTGAGACTGGAGATGCTGGCTCGGCTGAGAGGAGACTGGCAGAGACTGGCTGTTCGGGAGCTACTGGAGCGGCTGGCTCGTTGGCGGCGGCTGGAGCGGCTGGCTCGTTGGCGGCGGCTGGAGCAGAGGGCTCGGTGGTGGCGGCTGGAGCAGAGGGCTCGGCGGCGGCGACTGGAGAAACTTGAAGAGGGGTCCAGTCCATCCCCTCATAGACAATTAATAGCCCCACTGGCACCGGAGTGGGCTCAGCGGAGACTGGAGAGGGCTCGCTGGGACTGGAGAGGCTCGCAGGAGACTCTCTTCCTCCTCCTCCGCCTTCTGGACCCAGCGGAGGTGTGTGGGCCCAGCGTGACACAGGAAAGCAGTTCACTGGAGGGGTATGCGGAGGAAGACGGAGCTTGACAGACTGGCCAGGCCGCCCGTGTTTCCGGGAGGACTGGACGAGAAGGACACTTAAACTCCTGAACCTCTTCGACTAGGAATTTGGAACCGTTTAAATACAAAATTAAATTGATAGTATCAGTTAAGGAAACATAATCGTCAGGTTCATAAAAACGGATTGTGTCCTCGTCCAGTCCATCCAGAAACAGGGCGATCAAACGAGCCTCCAACCAGTCTGACAAATAAGCGAGCTCTACGAACTCCTCCACATACCTCTCCAGTGAACATCCAACCTGGAAGAGTCCGATGAGCCGTTCAGCTGTAGATGTTGGTGTGAGAGGTGGTGAAGGAGTGGGAGCCACCACCTGGAGAAATAATCCCATCTTCTACTTGTGGAGGTCCAGCGGTTTTGGTCTGTTCTTCTGTTACCGGTGCTGGTGCTGCAGTGACGAGTCGTATACGGATTTCCACAAGAATAGGTATTTTAATAAATAAAGGAGGAATAACACCATACACAGTTAACATAACATTAAGAACAGACAAGGAGTGAAGGGAGTGAGTCCATATAAATAGGGAGTGCTGACGAGGGAGTCCAGGTGATGATGATCTGTGATGATGGGGAGATGACGAGGGAAGTGAGTGCAAGTGTGGAGAACAGGAGGATTGTGGGAAATGGAGTCCGGGAGACAAGGGATCTGTGACAGATACGTACCAAAAACTTTTAAGCTGGCTATTATTAAACCTTTTATTAAAAAAATACAACTTGATCCTAGAGAATTAGTCAATTACAGGCCAATCTCAAATCTCACTTTTCTGTCAAAAATACTAGAAAAGGCAGTATCATCACAACTATGTTCCTTTTTTTTTTTTTTGAACATTCTCTTTATTGGTTTTTTAACATTCGCACAAAGAAAAAAATCCAAAAAATTCCAACAAAATCCACTTTGCTGATACAATGTGCAATAATATTCTTCCATATGTAAATGATTTATGTTTGAACTCAGGTAATGATATAGAAGGGAAAAAAGGAAAGAAGAAAGAGAGAAAAAAAAAAGCGGGGGCGGGGGGGGGGGGGCGGGGGGGGGGAGGGGGGATTGTGAGATTAGGTTTAATTATTGCTGTCTTATTAAAATAATTAATAAAAGGTTTCCATACTGCATAAAACTGATCAGTCTTGTTTTTTAAAGAAAATCTAATCTTGTCAAGCTGAAGGTGGTGCATAATATCTTTAATCAGGACAGAGCAGTGAGGTGGATTTTTTTGTTTCCAATTAAGCAAAATCAATCTACGTGCCAAGAGTGTAATAACTCCAAGCACAATACACTGATTTTTAGAGAGCTCCACAATGTCACTACTGGCACCGAAAATAGCCAGAATTGGGTCTGGATCTAGTGTTTTTTCCAATACCTTTGATAGTAATTGAAAAACTGAAATCCAATAATTATGAATATTAGGACAATTCCAGAACATGTGTCCTAGTGAAGCTGGTGTTTGACTGCATCTGTCACATATTGGGTCCACCGAAGGAAACATCTTTGAGAGCTTTAGTTTAGACAGGTGAAGTCTATGTAAGATCTTGAATTGTATCAAACCATGTCTAATGCACAAAGAAGAAGAGTGAACCCGTTCCTGTGCTTCTTCCCACTGCCAGTCCGCAATGTCTATTCCAAGATCATCTTGCCATGCTGTTCTTAAATGCTCTAATGAAACATCACATTCCAACTGTGACAATTTATTATATATAATGGATATTCCACCTTTAATAAATGGATCCTGTAAAAACAGTGAGTCCATCTGAGAGGCTAATGGCTCATTAGGAAATGATGAGAAATTCTTTTGAGCAAAACTGTGAGCTTGTAGATATTTAAAAAAAATGTGAATTAGGTAGATGGAATATCTGTTGTAACTGTTAAAATGTTGGAAAGCATTTATTAATAAACAAATTTTGGAAGGAACATTCCTTTTTTGAACCAGGTCTGAAATATTGAATCAATTTGGGAAGGGGGAAATGAATGATTAGCCGTTAAAGGACTTAAAATAGAGCACATCGGCCATTTAAAGTGTTTTCTTATCTGGTTCCAAATTTTGAGAGAGTTGGAAACCACCGGATTATTTAGTCGAGTTAGAGTGGGGGCAGACAAAGCTGAATAAATTAAAGCTGGCCAAGAGGAAGGTGAGCATGATTTACTTTCCATATCACACCACTCTGTTGACCCCTCCTGTAAGCCAAATGAGAGTGCTCTTATATTACATGCCCAATAATACAATTGGAAATGAGGCAGACCCATCCCTCCTTTCAGTTTAATCCTCTGTAAATATATCTTCTCAAGAAATTGCTAAGGGTTCTATTGCTAAAGCGAATAGCAGGGGTGAAAGAGGGCATCCCTGTCTTGTAGAGCGATTTAATTGAAAATAACTAGAGTTATTATTGTTTGTTTGTATAGAAGCTTGGGGGTGGGCATATAACAATTTAATAAATGAAATAAAATTAGAACCAAACCCAAATTTTTCCAGAGTGGCGAAGAGGTAATCCCACTCAACCCTATCGAACGCTTTTTCTGCATCCATAGAAATAAGTACCTCGGGTTGGGAGGGATTAGGACTAGGTGTATATATAATATTTAATAATCTTCTAATATTAAAAAATAAAAGACGATTTCTGATGAATCCTGTTTGATCCGTGGAGATCACAGTTGGAAGAGCTTTTTCAAGACGAGTGGCTAAAACCTTGGCCAGTATTTTATTATCAACATCAAGAAGACTGATAGGTCTATATGAACCAGGGTCTAAAGGGTCTTTATCTACCTTGTGTATTAAAGAAATATTTGCCTAATAAAATGTTGGTGGTAAACAGCCTTTCTCAAGTGATTCATTAAAGACCTCTAAAAGTAACGGAGAGATTTGATCACTAAAAGATTTATAAAACTCGGTTGTGAAACCGTCCGGACCTGGGGCCTTTGAACTTTGCATATTGGATATTGCTTGTTTTATTTCATTAATAGTTAGCCATTGTTCCAAGATATCTCTGTCTTCCATACTTAAAGATGGAATGTCAAGTGATTCAAAAAACTGCTCTATACATGCTGGGTCATTAATAGATTCTGAGGAGTATAATTTGACATAAAATCTATTAAAAATATTATTTATTTCCTGTGGGTCAAATGTACTTTGTCCTGTATCTTTCCTAATTTCCGTTATCAGTCTTGATGCTGCAGTTTCTTTAATTTGCCGAGCCAGGAGTTTACCTGCTCTCTCTCCATGCTCATAATATGTGGCTTTTGCCCGCATCAACCGATCAGTAGTCTCTGAGGTGGAAAGTAACTGAAATTCTGACTGTAGAGAGAGCCTCTTCTTATACAATTCTGGTGAGGGGGAAATTGCATACTTGCGATCTATTTCTAGTATTCTGTCCGTTAATTTCTTTTTTTGTTCTTTATGCTGTTTCTTGATCGAGATACTATGAGAGATAATTTGTCCGCGCATATACGCTTTAAATGCCTCCCAAATTGTGGATTTGGAAACATCAGTCGTATAGTTTGTCTCTAAATACAATCCAATTTGAGCTTTGGTTTGTTCTACAAATACCTTATCAGCCAATAAACTATTATCAAACCTCCATTTAATAGTGTCATATTTGGTTTCAAGTAATATCTGAAGACCTAGGGGGCTATGGTCAGATAATACCATTGCTTCATAATCACAATGTAAAACCGCTGACAAAAGTTTATAATCAATTAAAAAAAAATCTATCCTAGAATAGGAGTGATGGACAGGTGAGAAAAAAGAATATTTTCGTTGGTTTGGGAAAGTAAATCTCCATGGATCTATCATTTTAAAGTTTTTCATAAACGTTTGTAACAATTTGGCTGATTTAGCAAGGGGTACTGTTCTACTTGAAGATCTGTCCAAGAATGGGTCTAATATGAAGTTAAAGTCACCTCCCATTATCAATTGATGAGTATCTAGGTTGGGCAAAATGTTTAAAACGGATGATATAAATTGTTCATCATCTATATTAGGGGCATATATATTTACTAACAATATTAGTGTGTTATAGAGTTTTCCTGCTACTATAACATAACGCCAATTGGAGTCAGAAATAACTTTTGTTGCAGTAAATTGTACGTTTTTCTTTATGAGTATTGCTGTACCTCTAGACTTAAAGCTAAAATTTGAATGAAAGATTTGTCCCACCCACTTTCCTCCCCACTTTCCTAGTTTCCTGTAAAAACACAATATCAGCCCCCAGTTTATCAAGATGAGATAATACATTACCCCGTTTAATAGCCCCATTAAGCCCCTTACAATTCCATGAGACAAACTTAGTTTTTCTTAGCAGCATTTACTTTCATTTCAGGCTAAGTAACTTGAAAAGTAAAGTTGAAACTGTAAAGTGTGGTTTTTGTAGAGGAGGAAAAAAAAAAAGAAAAAAAAAAGTGCCAATTTGTTTTCCTTAACTTCGAACAACATGAACAGTCTGAACAATAGCTCCATTCACTTTTCTCTGATTGAGAGTTATACAAAAAAAAAAACGGAGCAAGTTTAGAGATCCCTTTTTACCCATCATTCCAACAAAAAGGTTAGCAATCAATCTGACTTACCACTTAGCTCCTTTCTAGAAACAATAAAGAAAAAAAATGCTCTATAGACCTATTTACACTCTTATGTTTTTTTGTTTTTTTTTTCACTTTAACATAGTCAGTGGTTAAGTTACAGTTCTTTTCCTGGTGAACTTGACCGATATATACTTAGCCACTATAAGAGTCCAGAGATGTATTTAAATGATACGAGTCTTTGCTTACGTGCTGTAAATGATAACAGATGCAGCGCCTCAGCCTATCAAATAGTATAAACTTACAGTTCGGCTATCAGGCTTGAATTTTCTTCTCGATAAATTTCTCGGCTTCTCGAGGGTGTTCGAACATGTACCGGATTCCGTCCACGGTGATTGCCAGTTTGGCTGGGTAGAACAAACTATAGTTTATCCCGGCGGCTCGCAGCTTGGCCTTCACTGGATTGAACGCGGCGCGCAGTTTGCCAACCTCTGGACTTACATCGGGGAAGATGTGTACCAGTGATCCCTTTTAGTAAAGACGGGCTTTATTTCTTGACAATTTCAGAATTTTTTCCTTGTCAGAATAATAGTGAAAACAAGCAATTATTGCTCGGGGCCTCTCTCCCGGCTTCGGTTTTGGCGCGAGAGTCCTGTGCGCTCGGTCTACAGTCATACTGGAATCCCCCAAGTCATCGGCTCCGAATAACTCCAACAGCAAGTCTTTAATGAAACGAATCGGGTTTCCCGCCTCCACTCCTTCTGGAACCCCAACGAATCGTACATTCTGTCTCCGACTTCGATTCTCCAAATCCATACATTTTTCGTACATTTTCTTGTATTCTTTGGTCATGACTTCGTGGGACTGTTCTAGTGCTGCCACCCTTTCCATCATGTCACTCAGCGCTTTCCCCATCTCCGTGCACTCACTCGCCGATTCGGCCTGCGCTTTGTGTAAGGCAGCCAGCTCAGGAAAGATTTCCTCTCGCAGTGCGCGCATGTCTTCTTTCATCTCTTCTCGATTCTTTTGCACTTCCAGATGTAGGTTTTCAATTTGTGACTTAATGTCCTTAATCACAGCTTCTCGGTGTGTATGCAGTTCCGTTCTAAGTGCTCTCAGTGAGATAGGAGAGTCATCGTCTTGTATATGTGTTCGTCCATTTTTCTTTCGCCGCTTTCCGTCTTCATATTACGCTGGATCGTCGATGTAACTTTTTTGCACGAGCTCGGTTTCATGTCAAAATATACGCAGCAAAGACTCCTTAACAAAAATGGTAAAGTTTTACACAACTGACTGGTCTATTGAGCAATTATCACTTATTTATTCGAGGAGCTCCCTTTCTCTGCTACTCAACTCCATGCGGGCGGAAGCGGAAGTCCTCAACTATAGTATCTGTGAGGATTTCCAGTCAGGATTTAGACCATACCATAGTACTGAGACTGCTCTCATTAGAGTTACTAATGATTTGCTCTTATCATCAGATCGTGGTTGTATCTCTCTATTAGTGTTACTGGATCTTAGTGCTGCATTTGACACTATTGATCATAATATTCTCGAAAACTATGTTGGCATTAGTGGAATTGCATTGGCATGGTTCAAATCATACTTATCTGACCGTTATCAGTTTGTAGTAGTAAACGAAGAGATGCCATATCAATCACAAGTTAAATATGGAGTACAGCAAGGCTCAGTACTAGGACCGTTGCTTTTCACTCTGTACATGCTACCCTTGGGAGATATCATTAGGAAGCATGCCGTTAGTTTTCACTGTTACGCTGATGATACTCAGCTCTATATTTCTTCACGCCCTGACGAAACTTACCAATTCGCTAAATTAACAGAATGTATAGCTGATATAAAAAATTGGATGGCCAGTAATTTCCTACTACTAAATTCAGAAAAAAAACAGAGATTCTAATTTTTGGACCGAAAACTGTCACGGGTGCAAACACGGAGACGAGAGACAGATCCAATTGCAGGTAATTTATTGGGTAATCCAAAATCGTAGTCCACAAACAAGCATGGGTCACAAGCCAGGTAATCAGTCCATCAAAAAAACAAGAACAAAACATGGGAACAGGAAAAAACACAGACCAGGGAAATGTGAACTGAAAACTCCATGACTAGAACAGAAACCAACAGGGTATAAATAGACAGACACTGATAACATAATACAAGACAGCTGTGTGTAATGAACATGGATAATGAGTCGGGTGAGTGTGTATGGGAATTGTAGTCCATGTAACGGGTGGAAATGAGAGTCCGGGATGGAGTGCCCTCTAGTGGCTGATAGGGCACTCTCACTGGTGATCGTGACATTACCCCCCCTCAAAGGAGCGGCTACCAGACGCTCCACCAGTCAAAAAAAAAAAAAAAAACACAAAAACTCAGGAGGGAGGTGGACAGGAGGAGGATCAGGGGGAGGGATGGCGGGCCAGATCCAGGGTCCCCAACTGATAGCCAGGGTGGTGCTGGAGGAACTGACCAGGCTGGTTCCAGCGGTTCTAGAGTCCTGGCTGGGTGCCAGGGTGGTGCTGGAGGAACTGACCAGGCTGGTGCCAGCGCCTCTGGAATCCTGGCTGAGTGCCAGGGCGGTGCTGGCGGAACAGACCAGGCTGGTTCCAGCGGGTCTGGAGTCCTGGCTGATTGCCAGGGTGGTGCCGGAGGAACTGACCAGGCTGGTTCCAACGGTTCAGACGGCCTGGGCAGTGGCGACAGGGCAGAAAGCCTGGGTGGCGGCGGCAGGGCAGAAGGCTTGGATGACGGCGGCAGGACAGAAGATCTGGGCGGTGGCGGCAGGGCAGTAGGCTTGGACGGCGGCGACAGGGCTGGCCAAGGGTGCTTCGTGGCCATATCAGGGAGAACGAGCAGCTCGGTGACGGCCTCCGTGGCCGTATCAGGGAGAGCGGCCAGCTCGGTGACGGCCTCCGTGGCCGTATCAGGGAGAACGAGCAACGGAGGGAAGCGGCCAGCTCGGTGACGGCCTCCGTGGCCGTATCAGGGAGAGCGGACAGCTCGATGGGCCTCCGTGGCCGTATCAGGGAGAGCGGAGGGACGGCAGCGGGCTCGGACTGGAACTGCTCTGGGACGGCAACGTGTTCGGACTGGAGCTGCTCAGGGACGGCAACGTGCTCAGGCTGGAGCTGCTCTGGGACTGCTCTGGGACGGCAGCGTGCTCTGGGCTGCTCTGGGACGGCAGCGTGCTCAGGCTGGGGCTGCTCTGGGACGGCAGCGTGCTCAGGCTGGGGCTGCTCTGGACGGCAGCGTGCTCAGACGGCAGCTGGGAGGCGTGCTCAGGGACGGCAGCGTGCTCAGGCTGGGGCTGCTCTGGGACGGCAGCGTGCTCTGTGGTCGTATCAGGGAGAGCGGGCAGCTCGGTGACGGCCTCCGTGGCCGTATCAGGGAGAGCGGGCAGCTCGGTGACGGCCCCCGTGGCCGTATCAGAGAGAGCGGGCTCGGGCTGCCCCGGGACGGCAGCGGGCTCGAGCTGCTCGGGCAGCGGCGGCAGGCAAGGCGCTTCGTTGGCGCCGGCAGGGCAAGGCGCTCGTTGGCGCCGGCAGGCAAGGCACGTTGGCGCCGGCAGGCAAGGCGCTTCGTTGGCGCCGGCAGGGCAAGGCGCTTCGTTGGCGCCGGCAGGGCAAGGCGCTTCGGTGGCGCCGGCAGGGCAAGGCGCTTGGAGAACCCACGAACAGCCACTAGAGTGGTCTCCAGGCCTTGTAGGACGGAGGAAGCCCTTTTCCTCCTTCTCCTCCGCTTGAGGGTGAGGCAGTGGCTCACCCAAAATGGACTCACTGGCTGGAGCGGACTTACTGACCGGAGCGGGCTCTGGAGCAGGCTCACTGGTTAGAGAGGGCTCACTGACTGGAGCGGGCTCTGGAGTGGACTCACTGGCTGGAGCGGGCTCACTGACTGGAGCGGACTCTGGAGTGGACTCACTGACTGAAACGGCTCTGGAGTGGCCTCACTGCTGGAGCGGGGAGTGGACTCACTGACTGGAGCGGGCTCTGGATTGGACTCACTGACTGGAGCGGGCTCTGGAGTGGACTCACTGACTGGAGCGGACTCACTGACTGGAGCGGGCTCTGGAGTGGACTCACTGACTGGAGCGGGCTCTGGAGTGGACTCACTGACTGGAGCGGGCTCTGGAGTGGACTCACTGACTGGAGCGGGCTCTGGAGTGGACTCACTGAAGGGACTCACTGAATGGAGAGGGAAGTCTGGCTCACTAACTGGAGCGGCTCTGGAGTGGACTCACTGGCTGCGGCTCTGGAGTGGACTCACTGGCTGGAGCGGGCTCTGGAGTGGACTCACTGGCTGGAGCGGCTCTGGAGTGGACTCACTGAGCGGGCTCTGGTGGAAACTCACTGGCTGGAGCGGGCTCTGGAGTGGACTCACTGGCTGGAGCGGGCTCTGGAGTGGACTCACTGGCTGGAGCGGGCTCTGGACTCACTGGGAGCGGGCTCTGGGAAAGCGGGCTCTGGACCTTGGGGAAGGGAACCTTCCTCCTTCTCCTCCTCCTCTTTTTACCAGGGTTAAGCAGAAGCTCAGTGCCTACCTCCCCTGTGACTTCTGGAACAGATTCATGGGCTGGAGCATGTACTGCCTGGTAGATTAGGTGGGGTCCCCCTACCCCGATCTTCAAGGTAGTAGACGAACCCCCAAAAATCCATGTCACCCAATCCATCTCTCTCCCTCGACGGCAACGGGTCATCCAGACAACCGTTGAAAAGGTCAATCAGACACGCATCATTGTAACCTAGCCCTGCCGCCAGGGTCCAAAACATTTGTGCCAATCCACCAACCTGATGACCCTGTTGCCGCAGGGTGGTTAAATTGCTCAGGCGAGCCATCCGTTCCCTCACAGTGGTAGGAGGAGTGATGTGGATCCCCATCCTGCTGGATCCTTAGATGATGGAGTTTTCTGTCACGGGTGCAAACACGGAGAGACGAGAGACAGATCCAATTGCAGGTAATTTATTGGGTAATCCAAAATCGTAGTCCACAAACAAGCATGGGTCACAAGCCAGGTAATCAGTCCATCAAAAAAACAAGAACAAAACATGGGAACAGGAAAAAACACAGACCAGGGAAATGTGAACTGAAAACTCCATGACTAGAACAGAAACCAACAGGGTATAAATAGACAGACACTGATAACATAATACAAGACAGCTGTGTGTAATGAACATGGATAATGAGTCGGGTGAGTGTGTATGGGAATTGTAGTCCATGTAACGGGTGGAAATGAGAGTCCGGGATGGAGTGCCCTCTAGTGGCTGATAGGGCACTCTCACTGGTGATCGTGACAAAAACTTCTTCACGCAATAATCTAGAATACTGTCTAACACTTGATGGCTGCTCTGTAAAGTCTTCGTCGTCAGCTAGGAACCTGGGTGTGCTCTTTGATACCAATCTTTCATTTGAAGGCCATGTTACTAGCATCTGCAAAACCGCATTCTTCCGTCTTAAAAATATATCTAAACTACGACATATGCTCTCAATGAAGAATGCAGAACAGTTAGTTCATGCGTTCATGACCTCAAGGCTAGATTACTGTAACGCTTTACTGGGTGGTTGTTCATCCGCTTGATAAATAAACTACAGCTCGTACAAAATGCAGCAGCTAGAGTTCTTACTAGAACTAGGAAGTATGACCATATTTAGCCCAGTTCTGTCAGCACTGCATTGGCTTCCTGTTAAACATCGTATAGATTTTAAAATCTTGTTAATTACTTACAAAGCACTAAATGGTTTAGCTCCCCAGTACCTGAGCGAGCTCTTAAAGCATTATAGTCCTTCACATTTATTGCGATCTCAGAATTCAGGCCAGCTTATAATACCTAGAATATCAAAATCAACCACAGACGGTAGATCCTTCTCCTATTTGGCACCTAAACTCTGGAACAATCTTCCTAACATTGTTCGGGAAGCAGACACACTCTGTCAGTTTAAATCTAGACTAAAAACACATCTCTTTAACCTGGCATACACATAACACATTATCAATTTATATTTTCAAATCTGTTAAAGGATTATTCCACTGCATAAATTAGGTCAGCCGGAACCGGGAACACTTCCTATAACAGCAGATGTACTCGTTACATCAGAAGAAGAATGGCATCTACGCTAATATTAGTCTTTCTGTTTATCCTGAGGTTTACCGTAGTCAACCGAATCTGGGCCGTATCCAGCTGAGACCAAGGACCGGTGCCATGACACGACCACAACGCAGCCCTGAAGTATCAGCAGAGATCGAGTCGACTAGATCATCCATTGTGAAGGCCTCATCGACACGATAGCCAGTAGCACAGTTCCTCAACAAACCGTCCATACCGGCGTGATGAATACGATCCTCAACTGGATGGAACTGAAATAAATATTTTGATTGTTGCGATCCTATCAGACTTATGATAGCAACCCGAATCGTAACAAAGCACTGTTCGCCAGAGGAGAACTGGCCCCCCGACTAAGCCTGGTTTCTCCCAAGGTTTTTTTTTTTTCTCCATTTTAACACCTATGTGCCACTTGTTTGCCACCTGATGTCACCTGATGGAGTTTGGGTTCCTTGCTGCTGTTGCCTTTGGCTTGCTTAGTTGGGGACACTTGACATTTGATATTCAACAGTGCTTTGATCTGCCTGCATTGACACTATTCTTTAAGAGCTGCTGTGCAGCCAAAATTATGTACCAGTTATCAATGTAAAGCTGCTTTGACACAATCTGCATTGTAAAAGCGCTATATAAATAAAGGTGACTTGACTTGACTTGACTCATGTTTTCAATCTCTTTTCCTGACTAACTATACCCAGTAATTATTTTATTGAATATGAAGATGAATGTTCCAAAAATGTGTAAGAAACCAGTTGGATGAGGTCATGTTAAAAGGTCACAAGGGTTTGCAACAAAATAATGTATTAGTATAAAACAAACTCACAAAATGTAAAGAATTTCACTAGTTTAATCTGATATAAACAGTCCCGCAAGAATTTCACAGGATTATAGCAGAATTCTTAATCTTTCTGATTATTGCTGAATTAATTTGTCACAGTTTTTCCCCAAATAATTTGATTAGCTAATACTGATTTTCAGTTTAATGCTTTTGCAGAAAACCTGTGGAATTATGACAAAAATGCAGCCTAATGTAAATGGTGATTCTTCACAAGATTGCAAAATCCTGCATGAACTGTATAACATTAACAATTTTTCATCTGTTTAAAGAACAGAAATATTATGGCTGAGCAGACTGTGAAAGTGACTAAACATACACAAATATTTGTCAATTTTGATTAGTCTTGATTAGACTTGATTAGTTTCTTAAAATGGAATGAATGTTTGATTTTGTTAAAAATTTCGATAAAACTGTTTACAATGATTATCAATATAAATTCAAACAAAATTTAAACTGATGTCCATGTTTTCTATTTATTACAACAGAAATCTGTTACCCTAATTCTGTTAGTTAAGATGTAAAAAATTTAGATAACATTTAATTTTAGTGTCACTGTTACACGCTACATGTAGTTACTGTGTACTTGACATTACAATACACAAAATTATATTGTTTTTTGTTAAATTAATTTGATTTTTGCTGTGGCTTCTAGAACGTTTTTTGTTGTTGTTGTTGTTGTTGTTGTTTCTTTGCCTATATTTGTGAAAGACAATTAAGATATGATAATAAGGTCAATAAATCCATATTACTTTAAGTACTTCATATTTAAGTTAGTTAAAGCAGGTCTAGTTCATGTTTACTAAAGGTAATGTGGAAATCACAGCAGCTCATGAAGACTCACCTTGACTGAAATGTTTTCTAGACTCAGTTTCTCAAAATGTTCATGGTTTCCCATCAAGTGCATGTAAATTCCTGCATAAGCAACAGAAGAATTATTATTAGACAAATTCCTGCTCAGTTTTGCTGATATAAAGGAAGTTATGATCAGATGTAAAATCACGATCTACTTTCACTTTGTCAGCAATGATGCCAAATCCTGTTTGGAGAGAAAAAAATCAGCTTAAATCATACAGCTCACACACTGATCCCGGGATTTTAGGTCAGAATTTAAAGTACTCAATCAACGTTTACTTATATAACTTTAATATAAATATTGTACATTTAACTTTTTATAGCTTTTTAAACCAAAATTGTCTCTGTGGTTCAGTAAATATGCTGTATCTGTATCCTAATGTTACACGACCTGAATGCCTGTCAACATTCAGTCAAAACCTGCACATTCATTAAATCATTATAAACTGTAATGAAAACTTAATTGGAGTTTGGTCATAAATTCAGGTGACAGCTCCTCCTGCTCGTGTCACGTGTGTCTGTGGATTGATTTGTTATTGGTGGCAGAAATGTTACGCGCTGGCGACACCTGCTGGTGAAAAAACAACAAGAACTCAAACATAATTGACATTGTGTATTTAATAATTGTATTGTGTGTTTTTATTTTGGGGCTCTATGTTGATATTAAGTCTATTAGGCTAATTGTCTTAAAGTTGGCATGAAGTTGCACTAGTCTATTCTTTATTGTGTCATATATCCGAGTGAAACGCTTCTGGAACAAGAACAAATGTAGGGCGGGGCTTAATTTTGTCTGTGGGGAATTGATTGGATGGTTGTGGTTTGCTATTGGTGGATCTCATGTGAGTGACAGGTTGCCCCGCCCTCATCATCAGAGAAGAGAAGAGATGCTGCAAGAGGAAGATATTCTGATTCAAGATTATGAGACACATGAATTTAACACAATAATGATGATGTGCACCGATAAATCATTTATAATAAACACTGCGATATTCCATCAAACCATTTGATGAGTTTGACTTTCATAACTGAGATACTGTACGGATCATTTTGCACGGATTGTCAGCTGATCAGCGGGTGACCAATCACAGATCAGCTGATGACG
Organism: Culter alburnus; assembly: GCA_028476615.1. Lineage (NCBI taxonomy): Eukaryota > Metazoa > Chordata > Actinopteri > Cypriniformes > Xenocyprididae > Culter > Culter alburnus. The sequence continues at coordinate 14,144 of JAOTNS010002738.1, forward strand.
TAATGAGGCTGTAAACAAGTACAGTATAAACAGACACGCGGAGCGACTCAGCTGCTCTGAACACACACACACACACACACACACCATGGACAGAGTGAGTCTTTCTCTGTTTCTCTGAACCTTTACTGTAATGTGTTTGTAACTGTAGATCTGTCACTGTTGTTTCATCATCACTGCTGTGTTATTCTGCACAACAATTACTGAAGTTTACAACGAAACTGTTGAAAAGAGCGAAACTGCTGCTTCATTTGATGAAAACAAACATCATGAACATCACAATAACCTGTAGTTGCACATCAAACAGATATATAATTACTTAATAAATGCTGAATTGTTTCTGCTCCAGTTCAAGCTCTCAGTTCAGTTCCTGTCAGAAATATGTGTTTTCTTAGTTTTGATGACTTTATTATGTGTAAAACAGTCACACTAAAGCATGTGTAGGTCTGTACAAGATTATCAGAGCTCGAGTCAGTTCAATAAAGACTCTTTATACATTAGATGAAACGAAAAAATTATAATGTGGCGTTTTGACTTAATTTCTCAACAGGAAGACAGATCAGACAGTCAATAGATAGATAGATAAGGATAGATACTCTAAGAGATGTGTTTTGGACAATGCTAGCTAAAATGTGGATACTACCTAAAAAACAAACAACAAATGAAAAAGTTTTCTAAGCCTTTGCACATATGTGGCTCCCATAACCGCCTCCTTATTCTAATGAGCCCTCATGAATATTCAAGAATCTATAATTATGCATTCCTTTTGCTGACGTGGAGTTTGAGGCATTAAAAATAGATCTGAGCGGAACGGCAGCACAAGCCCCAGTGGAATCACGCTGCTGTGTTTTGACTGTCTCTCTTTTTCTCGCCACCGCTAGATCTGCAATGCTCTCGGCCTGTCGACCAGGAGGATGTTTTTTCTGACAGGCCCTATTTCGTTGTCCCCATCCCACTCTGGACGCGTCACTGACAGGCTGCAGGAAATCTGGATCCCTCATGACAGTGCTGCTAAATTCTGTTGATGGGGCGGCCAGGGGTTTTGCCGAAAGTTTTTTTGTGCAGAAGTTTGCTTCAAAAGCACAATGAGTCGCCGCTGCAACTTCCAGGACTGGTGCTTTTCCCGGTAGTGTACACATACATGCTTTTGGACGTGGGCGTCTGTCATTTTTGCCAAAAGACCTTTACTGCTCAAGCCCTACGATACCTTCCCCCTGGTAGGGGTGATCAAATTTTGAGGAGGTGCATGCATACATTTGAATGTCAATTAGACTCCGCTGACAGGTTTGGCGACGTGTGCAGACAGTCAAGTGTTTGGTTGTTGAAGCAAACGCAGTCACGTGTGACAAACTGGGCCACCTACTGTCATCCCTTCCACCATAACATGGGTATTAGGTAAATGTTCAACATAAGGTTTAATGTCTGTCTACTACTACAGATGCCTTAAAGATGCCATATTCTACACTTTTGTAGCATTTAGTGCATTTGTCAGTGGTGTTGTTTTAAAATATGGTGCTAAACAACTTAGCCATTTAAATAATACAATTTAAATAGCTAAAAAATATCCAATACACTACATAGAGTAGATACACTGAAGTGCCCACCTGTACTTGCACTCACCCTATATTTTTCTTTAAATTCCATTTCTAATGTTAGTCAGTGTTTCTCAGGTTTACATGACCAATTTCAACACTCACTGACCTTAAGAATTAATCTTAAAATTTCTGTTTTTAATGGCTACTGTACCTTTAAGACTTCTTTATTTTAAATGAGCTCTGCTATGATTGGCTCAGCAAACCTGCATAGAAAATAAGCATTGATTTAACATTGAAAAATGACATTTAAATTAAAGACTGTTTTTAAATGATAATGTATCTTTAAGGCTTCTTTATTTAAATTAGCTCTGTTATGATTGGCTAACCTCAGCAAACCAGCATAGAAAAGCATTGATTTTACATTGAAGAATGACTTTTAAAGACTGTTTTTTAAAGGATACCGTACCTTTAAGACTTCTTTATTTAAATGAGCTATGTTATGATTGGCTAATCTCAGCATACCAGCATAGTAAACCATTGATTAAAGCTTTTAAGGCTTAAATTTAATTAAACGGTGGTTTGAAAACTATCATACCTTTAAGGGGCCGTTCACATATTGCGGTTAAAAACGTGGAAAGCGCTTTCTCCTCCTTTCCACAAGTGTTTGCACACCTGTGGCATCTGTTGTTGCTATGCAACTATGAACTGCGCTCTCCATGATGACAAGGAAGTTTCAGCAAATGGTTAATGATTTATAGCCCTTGCATTAGCTTTACTACTAGATAAATCAGTGGAGATGAGAAATAAAAACCTGCCCTATACAGCTATGATCAGCTGTTCGGCTGAGCTTTCAGTTTTGTTATGGAAAATCCGAAGCTGATTGGTTGGTTCTTGTCACATGACCTGTGGTGCGCTTGCGGCATTCTGAAAAGTTGAGAATTTTTCATCTCGAAGCGCCTGGAAAACGCACCGCATGTGCGTCGTGACCGTGTTGCTTCCATTATGAGCGCGCCTGCCACGCGGCTACATTTGAAATAACTGACTTTAAAAAAAAAAACGTGATATGTGAACTAAGACCACCATATTTTATGTAAATGAGCTCTGTTATGATTGGCTAATCTCCAGCATAGTAAATAAGCATTGATATGAGGCAGTCACATGTTAATGAGTTCATAAAGTCCATGTAAGGCAAGTCAGTTCATTCGGCAGCCATCTTGACAACAATCTAAATATTTTCTAGTGAGGCAGTCCTTGAACAGAAAAAGAGCTTCAAAACTGCTAGCCAAATTATATTTGGTATGTACGTTAAAACACTAATCTGACAACAACGATCTAAAAAAAACCTTAAAAAAACTGGTCAAGCTAATGCTCATGCTATTGCGTATTCCAGTCTAAACAAACAGGTGATTTCTATGGTGGCCCTGAAGAGCCAATGAAAATCACATATCAGATAACACAACAACAATTCAGAAAACACAACAGGAAATTACAAACCAGAAAGAGTGTTACTTGAATTAAGCCTGTTGATTGGACAGATACAGTGTCAATTTAGTTTCATGTTTCACTGTTCTTATTCAAATTAAAATGGCAATTGGTAGGACTGAAATGATTAGTCGACATTATCGACAACGTCGACAATAAAAAATTGTTGACAAATATTTTTGTTGTCGAATAGTCTTTTGATCTCATATGACCTATTTGAAGGGCCTGCAATAACATGGTTTGACCAGTGGGGCGCTGTAGCGCAATACTGTAATGCAGCCCTCCCGGATCAAATCCAATAGAAGAAGACACGGCGCTTCGGAGCACATAGTGCAAACAAAGTCAAACCCATAAAATGTGGGAGTTTAACAGCATAAAACATAACACGCATGTTTAGCATAACTACAAAAAATGCTGTCATGCAGGGCCACCATTCAAACTCACTGTTCGCCACATGTCCATTTTCTCACGCAATGAAAGATGCATCGCAGAGCAAAGAGGACACAGACAACGTGCCGACCAATAAGACAGATCAGGTTACTTTTGATATAAAACAAAGTCTTAACTTTTAAATTGTCAATTTGGCGCTCTATAATGTGGCATTACAGATCGCTGTAACACCTCAGGTCAAGCGGCACGTGAACCCATTATCTCTTCCTCTTTTCTGCTATTACAGCACGAAATAAACATGAATGAACATCAAAAAGTTTGCTGAAAGATACAGTACAACTTACAGAAATTAATCCAGCTCTAATGTACTCAGAATTTCAACCACAGAAAGACGTCAATAAAACAGCTTGAAAACAAATGTCACAACATGTTACATTTACCCCAGGAAAGCCATTCAGTGACCATAAAATTTTTTTTTTTAAAAATCCAGAGAGGAGCATTTTTCAAAAATTTTTGCACAATATTACATTTTCATATTTTTACTCTTATTAAAAGTTACTACAATTCCAAGACTTAATAAAAACACAGTACCAGTCATTTTAACAGTATTTTCAACAAATTCATCAAAAATATACTTTCAAAAGCTGAAGTGATTTCCTTGTTTTAATTATTAGTTAAAGTATAACTCATAGGGGTGTGACGAGATCTCGCGAGACTAAAATGTGACGAGATTTCTCGTCGAGGCTAAAAGTAGTCTCGTGATGCTGCCATGACAGAGTGTTAGGATGATTAGGAAAGAATATGCCACCGCTACGTTTACATTACGCCTCCACTGTCGTTTTGCTTTGTATTTAAATAAAAAACATTTAATTCAGTTGGATAACGATCGCCGCGGCTCCATATTTAAGAGTATGCGCAATCGTGAAAGTGAAAGTAAACGCGAGCGCGCATTCAAACACAATTTCAATACCCCGCATTTTGAAAGCGGCTCCCTGATGAATGCAAATATCTCTCAATATGAAAGCTATTTTAGGCTGGGCTGTGTAGTTGTTACAATCTCTTAGCTCTGTATCAAAGAAAAATTTGGTCTTATTTGCACTTTGAATATTGAGAGAGTGCGATTATGGTTGCACTTATTGTAAAGTGTTACCATAAAAATGAATAACAGTTTTCTCTTAATCTTACTAATCACAAATTTGTTAACATTAGTTAATGCACTGTGAACTATCATGAACTAACAATAAATGACTATTTTTATTAACAAACAAAGATTAATAAATACTGTACATTTGTATTTATACTGTTTTTATTTCTATGATCAGTTTGTGGAAAGGAGTTCAGTTAGGAGGTCAAAAGTTGTAGAAGCTCATAAATCATGTACAGTAAGGTCTGAAGAGATTGAAATCATACAGAAGAGAAGTCAGTCATTTGAGTTAGTGGCAAAACCTTTTACAGTGCTTGAGTATTGTTGTCTTTTACTGCATATGATAATTCATACTCAGAAAGTAGAACTGAATGACATTCATATAAGATGATTAGTTAAAACATTTCAAATACTCTGCCGAATATTTTTTTCTACTCATGTATTTCGCCATTGAGGATTTCTTAAAAATAGTGTGTAATAGTGTCAATCTCGAGTCTCGTCTTGTCTTGTGAGATACCCGTCTCATCACACCCCTAATAAACTCAGTATTTAACTAATTGCTAGTGGAATAATCAAAAAAAGCATACTGATTAATCAGTGTAATAATCAATGATTAGTCGATTAATCGTTCGAATAATCGGTAGATTAATCGATTATCAAAATAATCGTATGTTGCAGCTCTAGCAATTGGCTGTTGTGA
>JAOTNS010002739.1:0-10642 GCA_028476615.1 Culter alburnus
CGTCGCAACTGCTCCAGCTGGCCAGTCAAGCAATACAGTTCACACACTGATTTATCAAGCACAATATTTCTACAGTTGAATCGATTGCAACTGCTCCAGCTGGCCATCAAGCAATACAGTTCACACTGATTTATCAAGCACAACTAAATCTACTGGTATTTCAAATAGTATAATTCCAAGATATATCAGTCACAACTGCTATTAATGGTCCTTCAAGCAGCACAGACCAGACTCATCCATTAAGCATACTGATCCTAATCATTTTTCAAACACTGCAAGCCCTATTCATCACCTAGCACAACTGTTCATACTGAAACTTTGACCACTGCAATTCATAATGATTTCTCAAGCACAACTGTTCCCATGGTCCGTTCATCACTAAAGATCCTTCAGATTCACCAAAGACATCTGTTCCTGTTGGTTCCACATCTGCTGTATTTTCGACTGATCAGTCAAGCACAAAAGTTCCTGCTGGACCCACAACCATGGCTGTTGCTACTGATCTCTCAAACAGAACTGTTCCTAATGATCATTCAAGTATCTCAGGTCACACTGATCAGTTAAGCACAAAATAGTACTGGTCCATCAACTACTACAGTTCCTATGATCTTCCATACACAACTGTTCTTTCAGACCCTTCAACCTCCACAGTGCCTACTAATCAATCAAGCGCAACTGTTTCTCCTGGTACCATAAACACTACTGTCTCTACTGATCTGTCAAGCACAGCTGGACCTAATCATCTTACTGATACTACAGTTTCAGCCAGTACATCAGTCATAACTGCTCCAGCTGGCCAGTCAAGCATACAGTTCAAACTGATTTATCAAGCACAACTATTTCTACAGTTGAATCGATCGCAACTGCTCCAGCTGGCCAGTCAAGCAATACAGTTCACACTGATTTATCAAGCACAACTATTTCTACAGTTGAATCGATCGCAACTGCTCCAGCTGGCCAGTCAAGCAATACAGTTCACACTGATTTATCAAGCACAACTATTTCTACAGTTGAATCGATCGCAACTGCTCCAGCTGGCAGTCAGCAATACAGTTCAAACTGATTTAGCAAGCACAACTAAATCTACTGGTATTTCAAATAGTATAATTCCAAAGATATATCAGTCACAACTGCTATTGATGGTCCTTCAAGCAGCACAGACCAGACTCATCCATTAAGCATACTGATCCTAATCATTTTTCAAACACTGCAAGCCCTATTCATCAGCCTAGCACAACTGTTCATACTGAAACTTTGACCACTGCAATTCATAACGATTTCTCAAGCACAACTGTTCCCAATGGTCCGTTCATCACTAAAGATCCTTCAGATTCACCAAAGACATCTGTTCCTGTTGGTTCCACATCTGCTGTATTTTCGACTGATCAGTCAAGCACAAAAGTTCCTGCTGGACCCACAACCATGGCTGTTTCTACTGATCTCTCAAACAGAACTGTTCCTAATGATCATTCAAGTATCTCAGGTCACACTGATCAGTTAAGCACAACTATAGCTACTGGTCCCTCAACTACACAACTCCTCCTTATCTTCCATACACAACTGTTCTTTCAGACCCTTCAACCTCCACAGTGCCTACTAATCAATCCAGCGCAACTGTTTCACCAGGTACCATGAACACTACTGTCTCTACTGATCTGTCAAGCACAGCTGGATCTAATCATCTTACAGATACTACAATTTCGGCCAGCACATCAGTCATAACTGCTCCAGCTGGCCAGTCAAGCAATACAGTTCAAACTGATTTATCAAGCACAACTATTTCCACAGTTGAATCGATCGCAACTGCTCCAGCTGGCCAGTCAAGCAATACAGTTCACACTGATTTATCAAGCACAACTATTTCTACAGTTGAATCGATTCCAGCTCAATGCTTGGCATCGAGCGCTGCTATTTTCACACTGAGGTTTCGATGCTTTTACAACCAAGCACAGCTTAAAGTCAAGCAATACAGTTCAAACTGATTTAGCACACAACTAAATCTACTGGTATTTCAATAGTATAATTCCAAAAGATATATCACTCACAACTGCTATTGATGGTCCTTCAAGCAGCACAGACCAGACTCATCCATTAAGCATGACTGATCCTAATCATTTTTCAAACACTGCAAGCCCTATTCATCAGCCTAGCACAACTGTTCATACTGAAACTTTGACCACTGCAATTCATAACGATTTCTCAAGCACAACTGTTCCCAATGGTCCGTTCATCACTAAAGATCCTTCAGATTCACCAAAGACATCTGTTCCTGTTGGTTCCACATCTGCTGTATTTTCGACTGATCAGTCAAGCACAAAAGTTCCTGCTGGACCCACAACCATGGCTGTTTCTACTGATCTCTCAAACAGAACTGTTCCTAATGATCATTCAAGTATCTCAGGTCACACTGATCAGTTAAGCACAACTATAGCTACTGGTCCCTCAACTACAACAACTCCTTATCTTCCATACACAACTGTTCTTTCAGACCCTTCAACCTCCACAGTGCCTACTAATCAATCCACGGTACCATGAACACTACTGTCTCTACTGATCTGTCAAGCACAGCTGGAAATCATCTTACAGATACTACATTTCAGCCAGCACATCAGTCAACTGCTCCAGCTGGCCAGTCAAGCAATACAGTTCAAACTGATTTATCAAGCACAACTATTTCTACAGTTGAATCGATCGCAACTGCTCCAGCTGGCCAGTCAAGCAATACAGTTCACACTGATTTATCAAGCACAACTATTTCTACAGTTGAAACTGCTCCAGCTGGTCAAGCATACAGTTCACACTGATTTATCAAGCACAACTATTTCTACAAATCGATCGCAACTGCTCCAAGTCAAGCAATCAAACTGATTTAGCAAGCACAACTAAATCTACTGGTATTTCAATAGTATAATTCCAAAATATCAGTCACAACTGCTATTGATGGTCCTTCAAGCAGCACAGACCAGACTCATCCATTAAGCATAACTGATCCTAATCATTTTTCAAACACTGCAAGCCCTATTCATCAGCCTAGCACAACTGTTCATACTGAAACTTTGACCACTGCAATTCATAACGATTTCTCAAGCACAACTGTTCCCAATGGTCCGTTCATCACTAAAGATAATTCAGATTCACAAAGACATCTGTTCCTGTTGGTTCCACATCTGCTGTATTTTCGATTGATCAGTCAAGCACAAAAGTTCCTGCTGGACCCACAACCATGGCTGTTTCTACTGATCTCTCAAACAGAACTGTTCCTAATGATCATTCAAGTATCTCAGGTCACACTGATCAGTTAAGCACAACTATAGCTACTGGTCCCTCAACTACAACAACTCCTCCTTATCTTCCATACACTGTTCTTTCAGACCCTTCAACCTCCACAGTGCCTACTAATCAATCCAGCGCAACTGTTTCACCAGGTACCATGACACTACTGTCTCTACTGATCTGTCAAGCACAGCTGGATCTAATCATCTTACAGATACTACAATTTCGGCCAGCACATCAGTCATAACTGCTCCAGCTGGCCAGTCAAGCAATACAGTTCAAACTGATTTATCAAGCACAACTATTTCCACAGTTGAATCGATCGCAACTCCAGCTGGCCAGTCAAGCAATACAGTTCACACTGATTTATCAAGCAAACTATTTCTACAGTTGAATCGATCGCAACTGCTCCAGCTGGCCAGTCAAGCAATACAGTTCACACTGATTTATCAAGCACAACTATTTCTACAGTTGAATCGATTGCAACTGCTCCAGCTGGCGTCAAGCAATACAGTTCACTGATTTATCAAGCACAACTAAATCTACTGGTATTTCAAATAGTATAATTCCAAAGATATATCAGTCACAACTGCTATTATGGTCCTTCAAGCAGCACAGACCAGACTCATCCATTAAGCATAACTGATCCTAATCATTTTTCAAACACTGCAAGCCCTATTCATCAACCTAGCACAACTGTTCATACTGAAACTTTGACCACTGCAATTCATAATGATTTCTCAAGCACAACTGTTCCCAGTGGTCCGTTCATCACTAAAGATCCTTCAGATTCACCAAAGACATCTGTTCCTGTTGGTTCCACATCTGCTGTATTTTCGACTGATCAGTCAAGCACAAAAGTTCCTGCTGGACCCACAACCATGGCTGTTGCTACTGATCTCTCAAACAGAACTGTTCCTAATGATCATTCAAGTATCTCAGGTCACACTGATCAGTTAAGCACAAAATAGTTACTGGTCCATCAACTACTACAGTTCCTAGTGATCTTCCATACACAACTGTTCTTTCAGACCCTTCAACCTCCACAGTGCCTACTAATCAATCAAGCGCAACTGTTTCTCCTGGTACCATAACACTACTGTCTCTACTGATCTGTCAAGCACAGCTGGACCTAATCATCTTACTGATACTACATTTCAGCCAGTACATCAGTCATAACTGCTCCAGCTGGCCAGTCAAGCAATACAGTTCAACGGATTTATCAAGCACAACTATTTCTACAGTTGAATCGATCGCAACTGCTCCAGCTGGCCAGTCAAGCAATACATTCACACTGATTTATCAAGCACAACTATTTCTACAGTTGAATCGATAACTGCTCAGCTGGCCAGTCAAGCAATACAGTTCACACTGATTTATCAAGCACAACTATTTCTACAGTTGAATCGATCACAACTGCTCCAGCTGGCAAGTCAAGCAATACAGTTCAAACTGATTTAGCAAGCACAACTAAATCTACTGGTATTTCAAATAGTATAATTCCAAAAGATATATCAGTCACAACTGCTATTGATGGTCCTTCAAGCAGCACAGACCAGACTCATCCATTAAGCATGACTGATCCTAATCATTTTTCAAACACTGCAAGCCCTATTCATCAGCCTAGAACAACTGTTCATACTGAAACTTTGACCACTGCAATTCATAACGATTTCTCAAGCACAACTGTTCCCAATGGTCCGTTCATCACTAAAGATCCTTCAGATTCACCAAAGACATCTGTTCCTGTTGGTTCCACATCTGCTGTATTTTCGACTGATCAGTCAAGCACAAAAGTTCCTGCTGGACCCACAACCATGGCTGTTGCTACTGATCTGTCAAACAGAACTGTTCCTAATGATCATTCAAGTATCTCAGGTCACACTGATCAGTTAAGCACAACTATAGTTACTGGTCCATCAACTACTACAATTCCTAGTGATCTTCCATACACAACTGTTCTTTCAGACCCTTCAACCTCCACAGTGCCTACTAATCAATCAAGCGCAACTGTTTCTCCTGGTACCATAAACACTACTGTCTCTACTGATCTGTCAAGCACAGCTGGACCTAATCATCTTACTGATACTACAGTTTCAGCCAGTACATCAGTCATAACTGCTCCAGCTGGCCAGTCAAGCAATACAGTTCAAACTGATTTATCAAGCACAACTATTTCTACAGTTGAATCGATCGCAACTGCTCCAGCTGGCCAGTCAAGCAATACAGTTCACACTGATTTATCAAGCACAACTATTTCTACAGTTGAATCGATCGCAACTGCTCCAGCTGGCCAGTCAAGCAATACAGTTCAAACTGATTTAGCAAGCACAACTAAATCTACTGGTATTTCAAATAGTATAATTCCAAAAGATATATCAGTCACACTGCTATTGATGGTCCTTCAAGCAGCACAGACCAGACTCATCCATTAAGCATGACTGATCCTAATCATTTTTCAAACACTGCAAGCCCTATTCATCAGCCTAGAACAACTGTTCATACTGAAACTTTGACCACTGCAATTCATAACGATTTCTCAAGCACAACTGTTCCCAATGGTCCGTTCATCACTAAAGATATTCGGATTCATCAAAGACATCTGTTCCTGTTGGTTCCACGTCTGCTGTATTTTCGATTGATCAGTCAAGCACAAAAGTTCCTGCTGGACCCACAACCATGGCTGTTGCTACTGATCTCTCAAACAGAACTGTTCCTAATGATCATTCAAGTATCTCAGGTCACACTGAACAGTTAAGCACAACTATTGCTACTGGTCCCTCAACTACACAACTCCTCCTTATCTTCCATACACAACTGTTCTTTCAGACCCTTCAACCTCCACAGTGCCTACTAATCAATCCAGCGCAACTGTTTCACCAGGTACCATGAACACTACTGTCTCTACTGATCTGTCAAGCACAGCTGGATCTAATCATCTTACAGATACTACAATTTCGGCCAGACATCAGTCATAACTGCTCCAGCTGGCCAGTCAAGCAATACAGTTCAAACTGATTTATCAAGCACAACTATTTCCACAGTTGAATCGATCGCAACTGCTCCAGCTGGCCAGTCAAGCAATACAGTTCACACTGATTTATCAAGCACAACTATTTCTACAGTTGAATCGATTGCAACTGCTCCAGCTGGCCAGTCAAGCAATACAGTTCACACTGATTTATCAAGCACAACTAAATCTACTGGTATTTCAAATAGTATAATTCCAACAGATATATCAGTCACAACTGCTATTAATCCTTCAAGCAGCACAGACCAGACTCATCCATTAAGCATAACTGATCCTAATCATTTTTCAAACACTGCAAGCCCTATTCATCAACCTAGCACAACTGTTCATACTGAAACTTTGACCACTGCAATTCATAATGATTTCTCAAGCACAACTGTTCCCAGTGGTCCGTTCATCACTAAAGATCCTTCAGATTCACCAAAGACATCTGTTCCTGTTGGTTCCACATCTGCTGTATTTTCGACTGATCAGTCAAGCACAAAAGTTCCTGCTGGACCCACAACCATGGCTGTTGCTACTGATCTCTCAAACAGAACTGTTCCTAATGATCATTCAAGTATCTCAGGTCACACTGATCAGTTAAGCACAAAATAGTTACTGGTCCATCAACTACTACAGTTCCTAGTGATCTTCCATACACAACTGTTCTTTCAGACCCTTCAACCTCCACAGTGCCTACTAATCAATCAAGCGCAACGTTTCTCCTGGTACCATAACACTACTGTCTCTACTGATCTGTCAAGCACAGCTGGACCTAATCATCTTACTGATACTACAGTTTCAGCCAGTACATCAGTCATAACTACTCCAGCTGGCCAGTCAAGCAATACAGTTCACACTGATTTATCAAGCACAACTATTTCTAGTTGAATCGATCGCAAAGTCAAGCAAGATTTTCAAGCACACTATTTCTACAGTTGAATCGAAAGTCAAGCAATACAGTTCACACTGATTATCAAGCACAACTATTTCTACAGTTGAATCGATCGCAACTGCTCCAGCTGGCAAGTCAAGCAATACAGTTCAAACTGATTTAGCAAGCACAACTAAATCTACTGGTATTTCAAATAGTATAATTCCAAAATATATCAGTCACAACTGCTATTGATGGTCCTTCAAGCAGCACAGACCAGACTCATCCATTAAGCATGACTGATCCTAATCATTTTTCAAACACTGCAAGCCCTATTCATCAGCCTAGCACAACTGTTCATACTGAAACTTTGACCACTGCAATTCAAACGATTCTCAAGCACAACTGTTCCCAATGGTCCGTTCATCACTAAAGATCCTTCAGATTCACCAAAGACATCTGTTCCTGTTGGTTCCACATCTGCTGTATTTTCGACTGATCAGTCAAGCACAAAAGTTCCTGCTGGACCCACAACCATGGCTGTTTCTACTGATCTCTCAAACAGAACTGTTCCTAATGATCATTCAAGTATCTCAGGTCACACTGATCAGTTAAGCACAACTATAGTACTGGTCCCTCAACTACAACAACTCCTCCTTATCTTCCATACACAACTGTTCTTTCAGACCCTTCAACCTCCACAGTGCCTACTAATCAATCCAGCGCAACTGTTTCACCAGGTACCATGAACACTACTGTCTCTACTGATCTGTCAAGCACAGCTGGACCTAATCATCTTACAGATACTACACGGCCAGCACATCAGTCATAACTGCTCCAGCTGGCCAGTCAAGCAATACAGTTCAAACTGATTTATCAAGCACAACTATTTCACAGTTGAATCGATCGCAACTGCTCCAGCTGGCCAGTCAAGCAATACAGTTCACACTGATTTATCAAGCACAACTATTCTACAGTTGAATCGATTGCTCCAGCTGGCAGTCAAGCAATACAGTTCACACTGATTTATCAAGCACAACTATTTCTACAGTTGAATCGATCGCAACTGCTCCAGCTGGCAAGTCAAGCAATACAGTTCAAACTGATTTAGAAAGCACAACTAAATCTACTGGTATTTCAAATAGTATAATTCCAAAAGATATATCAGTCACAACTGCTATTGATGGTCCTTCAAGCAGCACAGACCAGACTCATCCATTAAGCATAACTGATCCTAATCATTTTTCAAACACTGCAAGCCCTATTCATCAGCCTAGCACAACTGTTCATACTGAAACTTTGACCACTGCAATTCATAACGATTTCTCAAGCACAACTGTTCCCAATGGTCCGTTCATCACTAAAGATCCTTCAGATTCACCAAAGACATCTGTTCCTGTTGGTTCCACATCTGCTGTATTTTCGACTGATCAGTCAAGCACAAAAGTTCCTGCTAGACCCACAACCATGGCTGTTGCTACTGATCTGTCAAACAGAACTGTTCCTAATGATCATTCAAGTATCTCAGGTCACACTGATCAGTTAAGCACAACTATAGTTACTGGTCCATCAACTACTACAGTTCCTAGTGATCTTCCATACACAACTGTTCTTTCAGACCCTTCAACCTCGACAGTGCCTACTAATCAATCAAGCGCAACTGTTTCTCCAGGTACCATGAACACTACTGTCTCTACTGATCTGTCAAGCACAGCTGGACCTAATCATCTTACTGATACTACAGTTTCAGCCAGTACATCAGTCATAACTGCTCCAGCTGGCCAGTCAAGCAATACAGTTCAAACTGATTTATCAAGCACAACTATTTCTACAGTTGAATTGATCGCAACTGCTCCAGCTGGCAAGTCAAGCAATACAGTTCAAACTGATTTAGCAAGCACAACTATTTCTACAGTTGAATCGATCGCAACTGCTCCAGCTGGCAAGTCAAGCAATACAGTTCAAACTGATTTAGCAAGCACAACTAAATCTACTGGTATTTCAAATAGTATAATTCCAACAGATATATCAGTCACAACTGCTATTAATGGTCCTTCAAGCAGCACAGACCAGACTCATCCATTAAGCATAACTGATCCTAATCATTTTTCAAACACTGCAAGCCCTATTCATCAACCTAGCACAACTGTTCATACTGAAACTTTGACCACTGCAATTCATAATGATTTCTCAAGCACAACTGTTCCCAGTGGTCCGTTCATCACTAAAGATCCTTCAGATTCACCAAAGACATCTGTTCCTGTTGGTTCCACATCTGCTGTATTTTCGACTGATCAGTCAAGCACAAAAGTTCCTGCTGGACCCACAACCATGGCTGTTGCTACTGATCTCTCAAACAGAACTGTTCCTAATGATCATTCAAGTATCTCAGGTCACACTGATCAGTTAAGCACAAAAATAGTTACTGGTCCATCAACTACTACAGTTCCTAGTGATCTTCCATACACAACTGTTCTTTCAGACCCTTCAACCTCCACAGTGCCTACTAATCAATCAAGCGCAACTGTTTCTCCTGGTACCATAAACACTACTGTCTCTACTGATCTGTCAAGCACAGCTGGACCTAATCATCTTACTGATACTACAGTTTCAGCCAGTACATCAGTCATAACTGCTCCAGCTGGCCAGTCAAGCAATACAGTTCAAACGATTTATCAAGCACAACTATTTCTACAGTTGAATCGATCGCAACTGCTCCAGCTGGCCAGTCAAGCAATACATTTCACACTGATTTATCAAGCACAACTATTTCTACAGTTGAATCGATTGTAACTGCTTCAGCTGGCCAGTCAAGCAATACAGTTCACACTGATTTATCAAGCACAACTATTTCTACAGTTGAATCGATCACAACTGCTCCAGCTGGCAAGTCAAGCAATACAGTTCAAACTGATTTAGCAAGCACAACTAAATCTACTGGTATTTCAAATAGTATAATTCCAAAAGATATATCAGTCACAACTGCTATTGATGGTCCTTCAAGCAGCACAGACCAGACTCATCCATTAAGCATGACTGATCCTAATCATTTTTCAAACACTGCAAGCCCTATTCATCAGCCTAGAACAACTGTTCATACTGAAACTTTGACCACTGCAATTCATAACGATTTCTCAAGCACAACTGTTCCCAATGGTCCGTTCATCACTAAAGATCCTTCAGATTCACCAAGACATCTGTTCCTGTTGGTTCCACATCTGCTGTATTTTCGATGATCAGTCAAGCACAAAAGTTCCTGCTGGACCCACAACCATGGCTGTTGCTACTGATCTGTCAAACAGAACTGTTCCTAATGATCATTCAAGTATCTCAGGTCACACTGATCAGTTAAGCACAACTAGTTTACTGGTCCATCAACTACTACAATTCCTAGTGATCTTCCATACACAACTGTTCTTTCAGACCCTTCAACCTCCACAGTGCCTACTAATCAATCAAGCGCAACTGTTTCTCCTGGTACC
>JAOTNS010002740.1:0-29942 GCA_028476615.1 Culter alburnus
TTTAATCAACATTATGAACGGTTGAATGAGCTGAGGCACTTTAAATGTATTGTTTGTGGTGAGAAACATTAATCCATTCCAGCATTATCATGTTCTCCTGATATAAATACTGTATGTGTCTGAATTTATGATATTTACCCATTTTTACTGAAGCTGGTTCAGTCAGACTGCTGTAATGAGCAGACAATCATAAGATCCTTTGAGGTTTCTGTTGATCTTCACACTGATTCTCATCTGAAAGGTTTCATCATCATTTGGTCTGATTCCAGAAGATGTTTGATCCTCAAGATTAATTCTATTCAATCTAATGTTCATCTGAACATCTCTGGGTAGAAACCAGTGGCCAGACACGTCAGAACCAGATTACTGTCATCATCAGGAGCTTTCCTCACAGAGACATGAACATCTGGAACCTGGAGAAGAAGGAAGCATAAAATTAACATAAATTTGACTATGAATTGGTTTGTGTGTAAAACTATTATATTCTTCACATCCATTAAAAAAAGACTTTTTGTGAGTAAATGATCACAATTAGAAGTATAGAGAAAACTCTTGCATATTTGAACACCAACCTTAAAAAATTTCTTATATTTTCATAATTTAGACTAAATAAAGTGTTTCATATGCAAAAGACAATTAAACTGATCTGATCAGAACTTACTCTGTTTTGGTTGTTAAATGTTGAGATCCAGTTCATGTAGGTCTTGAGGAAATACTGTGAAACTGGTTCGTTCTGTTGATGATCCCATTCCTCTTTAGTTTCTTTGGCTTTGGGTTTTTATCAATCCTTCATAGTGTCAGAATTAAAGGATATAAAATCCTCTCCATCAATCTATTCATCAAGACAGTCAGATCACTGTTCCATCAGGAAGTTTCTCCAGTTCACAGCCAATTATTCTCTGAAGAACATGAAGCTCTACAATCACAGAACAACACTCATGACAAACTTATAGAAGTGATTGGAGTGTCATGAACAGAACAAGGCATCAGTTTACTGTCTGGGATTTGTCGTGTCGCGTCACATCCAGTGTAGAAAACATCACTGATATAATGGGATCCACGTCAGTGAATGCATTTACTCACATTTATCAGATTATTTCATATTCTAGCTTGTCATAACAAAGTTTTAATTTCTCAAACTTCTGACTTTGACAAATGACTTTGATCAGAAATTTGAATATGAATATATAAGGTCCAAAATCCCAGGCATGTGAACACTGATCACCATTATGGAGACTTCAAAACAATTACAGTGTGAATCCAGTGCCGTGGTTAAAGACAACTTTATCATGTGAATTCACAGTAAAATGAGACCCAGCCTGCACTGATTTGACAGTAAGTTTCTGACTACAGTTATTTATTGTAAAATAATACTGTTTAATCCTATAAATTCATAGCAATATTTTACAGTATACATTAATTTGTAGATTCACTGTAAAAATATGAACTACAATATAAAAACATATTATATAATTAAACTGTAGATAAATATATGGAATTTAATATAACATGATAATGAATGAGAGTAAATCATGAATCTCACCAGAACACTGTGAGTTTGTGCAGTTTGTCAGAGTCCTGATCTGATGAATGAACCAGTCTCTAGAATCAGGTGGATCTTTAGGAGGTTCAGTCCAGTCATCTTCAGTCAGAATCCAGACTCTTTCTTCATCACTGAAGTGTTTGATCTGTCTTCCATCAGCAACAATCACAGCACTGAACTCTGGGAATGTGTCTGCTTTAGTCAGGACTGTAACTTGTAGTGGAGGAAGTGTTTCTCTGAGAACATATAAAACATGAACAACAATGAAAACAACACAAACAAACAACAGAAGTGTGGCATATATAGTGATCATACACCCTCTTACATGTTCCCTTACAAGGAACCCCACATTTTGTCATACAAGGTTTAAATATTATTTTCTAATTATTATAGTTATATTTATAATTAAATACTAATGCTAAATACTTTAATAATTAAAGTTATTACAACAGTAATATTTCTTATTTGGTTTAATATTTTTATTTAGCAACAACAACCATAATAATAATAATAATAATAATAAAAATAATTAGTCAAAATAATATATTAGCACAACATTTTTTTAAATTTGTTTTATAAATCGCATTTTAAATCGCAAATCGCAATTAGATTTTTTTCTCCAAATCGTGCAGCCCTACTATGCACTGTAAAATTAAGAGTCACTACGAAAAAAAATGCTGATTTCAGAACTGAACTTTACAGATCATGCATGACATGGGATCATTTTTTTGCATGACTGTGACAGCTCACTGCGGATATATATATAGCCAAAACGACATCTGAATATCAAACCAAAACTTTAATAAACCTGACGAGTTTTTCCTGAAACAGTCTCACAACAAAGGCTAACACACGATAGTATAACATAATAGTATAATATAAAACATAGTTGATGAAACTATTGTAATTATAACCAGGAAGTAAACTCAAAGTTTTAGTTTAAACATCAGAATTAACTGCGTCTGCAGAGGATCAGAAGTAAAACAAATGAATTACCTTGATGAGCATCACTTAGACAAGAGTGAAACATAAACCAATCAATACTACATATATAAAGAATATGTTTGTAAAAGAGAGTGCATGAAACATGTTTCCGTTTATATTTCAGACTCACGCCTAGAGATTCTCACTGTCATGCGCACGCTCAGGACTGCTGCTAGTTCCGCTTTTGACGTTATCGAAATAAAAATCGTTCAGTCATAAAAAGTATTTAAATTCGTTGCCAACAGTATTAGCCTATTTTTTTTCTTTTTTTCGGTTAATAATAAACTCTTAAATTTTATTGTTATACATTTTTGGGTCAGGAACAAAGTTTAAAATGTTGTGTTTAAAGTCGGCATGAAACGGAAGTTGCGATTGTTTTTTCTTCTGTGACGTCTATCCGAGTGAAACGTCATGTCCGTTTGGGGATTTGTCTCCCAGACTCACTGTGAGCACCCTCATGTTACTGTAAGAACTTTATTTATTGAGGATGATGAGGACGGTCAGTGGCTCTAAACAGAGAGAGAGCACGAGAGAGACTGACTGACTGACGGTGTGTGTCCTTTGGTGTGGAGCGAGTGTTTTCAGTTACCTCCATCAGGTTAAGCTTAACACTCAACTTCCATAGGAATGAATCTAAAATCGCTCTGTTAGCTTGTTCTGCTCCAGTGGACACACAGCCTGACTGACTGAGCGTTTCCTCCATCAGGTTCCTGTCAATGGTGACGGGCATCAGTGGTGGTTAATGCATTGATCTCTATAAAGCATCAGCTTACGCAGCGACAGCATTACCCCTTATGTCACTGGATCGTCCTCCATATAGCTCTAAAAATTATTGATAATAAATACTACAATATTCCCCAAAAAATAGAGTTGTCAATTTTGATTTCATGCCGACTTAAGGTTTGATTGGACGGGATGGTTGAGGGGTGTGTTGATTAATTTAGTGAATCTACTTAATTTTTAAGTGTGTGTTAAAGATTAATAATAATGATTTAAATTATGTAATAATTGTGATTCTTGAAACAGATCAGTTTAATTTCTCATTCTCAAATATTTTGAAAGAAAGTTAACAAAAATATGAACTATTTTTAAACACTAATTAGTCTAACTATAACTATTTAGTCAAATATGAATTTCTTTTTGTGAAAAAAAAAAAATATAATATTTGTAAATATAATTTTATTAAATTCTGTGAGCTTTCACTATAGGGTTTTCAGGGGAAAAGTTCAAAAGGTGAGCGGTACTCTTCTAAAGGTACAAAAACTATTTACATCTAAAGAGTACATTAGTACCTTAAAGGTAAATATTATTTCCTGAAGTGTACATATTAGTACCTGAACAATGAACAGATTGATTATTTGTAAGTATAGATAATTAACTTACTCTCTTTATATTTATAGTCTTGCCCTGGTGAAGACTGGCAAGTTTTATCTTCACATCTGGTGTTTGTGTCGTCTGGATGTTTTCATGCTGCTCCATCTTCATCATCATCACACTATCGTGCTTCTTAATCTCTATTGAGGCAGCTGAGTCCTTCCTAGTCCATCCTACAGTGGAGGTTGTAGGTTACAGTCATCCTCTTCAGCATCAAACGCTAGAATGACGCTGTAGTGAAGCGTTTATTAATAAGTGCGAGATCATGAAGCGATATGGGGTCGTTGAATATTTGAATATTTGCATGATGAAAAGTTTAAAATCAACTTGTCCGGCTATCTGTAGTAATGAATTAGAAAGCGACATAAGTTTACTAGCGCGCATCCGGTGGGTTCGAGACCAGCCGCAGACCCGCAGCACCACAGTTTCAGAACCGCCACAGAACGGAAGTGAGGGGCGGGCTTAAACAGTCACATTTGCGCTACCCATACATGTCATTTTCTTTTGTTAAATTTAAGTTGTTTTTACGTGGATTTTGATCGGATCAGTGTCTACAGTATTTAACAACAATACTTTTTAATAAAGTCATTTTTCTGTTCATATAGGCATATGCATAAGATACTATGTACAATGAGGAGTTTTAATTACCATGTTAATGGATAATACAAACTATCTTTTGTTAAGGCATGAACTAATTTGTATAAACTGTGAACAAATACGTTTAACATAATTTTGAAAATATATTAATAATGTTAACTATATAGTAAAATGTCTCCCTTGACTGTATGTGATATTATTTCCTATGTTCATGCTGTGAACTTGTGACAAATAGTATAAAGACACGGAGGTATGGACATTTAATGTCAAAATATAGGCCTACATATTTAATTATTGCAAATCCTTGAACAAGTGAAACATAGGCTACATTTAAGCCAATGAGACATTTAAAGGGTTAGTTCACCCAAAATTATGTCATTAATTACTCACCCTCATGTCGTTCCACACCCGTAAGACCTTCATTCATCTTCTGAACACAAATTAAGATATTTTAGTTGAAATCCGATGGCTCCGTGAGGCCTCCATATAGGAAGCAATATCATTTCCTCTCTCAAGATCCATTAATGTACTAAAAACATATTTAAATCAGTTCATGTGAGTACAGTGGTTCAATATTAATCTTATAAAGCGACGAGATATTTTTGGAGCGCCAAAAAACAAATAACGACTTATTTAGTGATGGCCGATTTCAAAACACTGCTTCAGGAAGCTTCGGAGCGTTATGAATCAGTGTGTCGAATCATGATTCAGATCGCGTGTCAAACTGCCAACGGCTGAAATCACATGATTTTGACTTTGATTTAAAAAAAAAAAAAAAAAAAAAGCCTTCAGTGTTCACAGTGGGTGGAATGGTGCGCTGTGATTGGTTGAGCGGATATATCACGTTCTGCAGAAAAAGGAGACTGGCGTTTGTCGCGTTTTGGAAAGAAAGAGAGAAACATGACAGAATAACACGACGGATATCGCATTTTGCGCAAAATTAATAAATGACTATATATAAAATTGAAAATTATTTGAAAAATATCTACCTTGAAACAAACTTCTGACCAACATGTACACTTTCATTTTTCTTTCCATTATTTCCTATTAAAGGAATAGATTGTTTCGCTGCAAAGACAATTCCTTCTACTGTTTTATTATATTTACACTTCCTTCCAATTTTAAAATTTTCTTCACACAACATATAAAATTCCTTCCATTTTGCCTGTTTAAATCTCCATCTTACACATTGATTATATTTCCTTTGTACTGCATTTTGAATTTCACATATTACTGGCAAATGATCTCTGCCTATATTATCTTCATGCACTGTCCCTCAGGGGCGGTTTCTTCATTAGGGCAATAGGGGCAACACACCACCAAAGTGAGAAAGGGGCGGATTTTTCAATCACATTCAACCACAGAGTTACGCTAGCTGTCACTGCTAGGCTGTTTGTTCTGCCTCTGGATATAGTCCAATCAGCATCGAGTCACGCTCTGTGGAGTACCGCCTCTTTTTGGGCATTTCAGTCTGGCGGAGATTTGCCCCGACTGCTCCCATAGACTTCCATTCAAAGATTTTTTTTTTTTCGAACTGCAGGCACTGCAATGCAATCTCTATGGGTTCCGGGAGGGCTCGCACTAACGTGCTTTCGTCATCATACGTAACCTCACTTGTGCAGCGATTGGTGGAAACAAACATACCTCTATTAATCTTTTCTTTTTTTTTTTTAAGCTGAAGTTAGAAAGTCGAGAAAATATTTCCATTTTGCAGTCAGGCGTGGACGAGCCTTCAGCAAGCACAAACTTCCGTGAACGAGCGCCGCCGCGCGCCGAACAGACGGAGTTCAATCTGAGTAAAATACATTTTGCTCAAAATATTTGATTTTTTTTTTTTTTTTTTTTTTTTGGCGAACATAATTATGTCATATGTAGAATTTGGAATTTGGAAGTGTATTTAATTTCTGCTTCAAAAAACATTTTGTTTTTAGATTGTAAAGGTACAATTTTAGAATGTAGCCTAGGCCTAATGTGATTTGACCCCTTTTTGTACATAATTTATAGCATATACTACACATACATTCATGTTTGTTTTATAGCCTTCAATATGAACATTGTTTCTAGGACAATATTGGGCAGGATCTTAAATAAATTTTTTTTAATTAAATACAGATTTTTTTAAATACTGAATTTTCCATGTTTTAGATAGATACATTATTATATCACTTGTTAAATAGTTATTTAACAATTAGCCTATTCATTCCTGCATTTCTAAATTGTTTTTTTGTTGTTGTTGTTTTTTTTTTTTTTGCCCCCCCCCCCAAATATTTTTTGCACCAGCCGCCACTGGTCCATATACACTAATGCTCCAGACATCATGTGATGTTATCTGAGTCATATCCAAAGCAACAGTTCTTCTTTCGCTTTTAAAATCTTGTGTATTTCTTCAGCTAAGATTTCCTGTTAACTTTAAACACATTTATAAGCAGCGCTCTGACCTTCCCCACAGTTACAGCATTTGATCTCTGTTCCTCCTCACACTCATCTTCTCCTCTGCATTTTGACACATTTTGTCCTTTGCAGATATTTGCAGGTTGGTATTTGAGAGTTGGGGGTATATACTCTTGTACCAAAAGCTAATAAATCCTCTAGCTTCACTTTTGTCAGTGTATTTCCCTCAAACTGAATCCACATGCTCATACTTTAGTTAAGAGGTTCTCCTGAAAGGACAACTCCTGTTTTATCACCTATTTCTGTTCATACTACCTTTCCTCCTGCTAGTGTTTTCATTTTAAGAATCTTTTGTTTCTGCTTCTCATCCTGCATTTGATCATTATTCTTCTATTACTGAGTAAAGATACAGTTTTCACTATTCCTATCTCTTTCTCAGTTGTTTTTGATAGTTTATCAGGATGCTTTTGTTGTTCTGATTGTTTAGCAAAAGTAACTCTCATTTTGAATTCTCGTTCTACCATCTCTTTACCGGCTTCATTTTTTATATTTCTCAATTTATTAATTGTTTGCTCACAATCAGATCCATCACCCATGCTGCTTTTCTTTTTCCTTTTATTATATATTAATTCCTGATAATCTAATATTAGTTTTCATCTTCTCGTCTTGTTTCATCCCTCAGGGTGTCACATTTCAGTTTGTTTTTGGACTTTGTTTGTATTTTGATCAGCTCCTCTGTTCAGTTTCCCGCCACTCCTTTGTTTCTATGGTTACCATCATTGAGTTCATTTGTCCGAGCTGGTTTTGATGAATTATCTTGTGAGCTTCCCTGTTTGTTCTTGTATTTCTGTGTTTCTTTCAGTTCTCCGTCTGTCCTCATCATTGTAAAGTTAGTTGTCTGTTCCTGTTTCTGAGTGTTTTGTAGTTTTGAGTTTGTTTGAATAAAGAAGCTGCTGCATCATTATTCCTTTGTGCTGCAACCACAAACCCTGACACAGGGGTGAATAATACATATATATATTTGATGCATTATAATGAATTATACAAAGATATTTAACCTTGTCATTGTACTTTCTGTGTATATAATCTCATATTATTGTGTCCCCATGGTACATTTTTTGATTATGATTGTTCATTGTTAAACCTAGTGCGGTTTTCCTCAGCGTTTGCAATGTCTGCACAGAAGACGTCCGGCAGCTGCTGGAAGATCTCATCTTTGGAGAAGACTGTTGATTTTATGCTCTAAAAAAGTATTGCTACTTAAAAATTAAGATGACCCCAGAATGAATTGCATTACTAGCCCACCCCAACGTTTACACTCAATAATAACAATAAATGCTGAACAATACTTAACTTTTTTGTCATATGACATGACTGCATTGGTCTAGCATGTATTCATGCTAAGGTGAATACATCTCAATTTTCAGTCAAGCAATGAATTAATGCATAAATTAATGAAATATTTTATTTACTGACATCGAGGCTATCCTTGTCTGAGAGCACCCATCTGCCTCATCACCTCATGAGAGTCTGTACAGAACCGAGGCTCGTTTCTACAGTCCAGTGTTCAAAGCACAGAGCGAGCTTTTGGCTTGCTGAAAACACGCTGTTGCTCTGTTTCTTCACGGCCAGAGGTGAGCAAGTCTTTGTGCCTGAGGCTGTTGTGTGCTGCGCTGTGCTTCACAATCTCTCTCTCCTCAACATGGACATTGTTGATCCAGAGAATGAGGAAGACCATGATGATGGACCCCTGAACCCCACAATCTTGAAGCAGGAGTGGGAGAACATGTGTGGGACATGGTTGTAGATTTACTAATGTTGTGGTGTAGTGAAACCACTGAACTGGTCAGCAGAAGGTTGCTGGTTCGATCTCTGCAGTCCTTGATCAAGACACTTTACTCCAGGTTTCTCCACAGGGATCATCCCTGTAATAAGAGCACTGTAAGTCACTTCGGATAAAAGCATCTGTCAAATGCATAAAAGTAAATGTGATTTTTGTAAATCCCTTTGGACACAGATGCTGTCGACGTGAGCCAACCCCGCAGTCTGCTTTCATCACCACTAGTTCGTCAGCGTCGGCTTGGGGTGTTCTGGCCTTAAGGCTTTTCAGCACACTGTGAAGAAGCTCGGAGATCTAGTAGGAAAATGGAGACCTTGAAGAAGAACAAGGGGTGAAAGAGTGAAACACAACAGAAGATTGAAGAAGAATGTCGGATCATCATAAATATCTAGATCTGGATCAAGTTCACTCTCTTCAGCAGTGCAGTAATTTCACTTTCACATTGTGCTTTTACGTCTGGAAGAACTTTGTGGTGCACATGTCCCACCCTCAACTTATGCCTATGGATCTGATTGAATGATACGAGGAACAGACTGAAAGTGACTTTGATATTCTCTGAAAATTGCACTTTTGTTGAGTTGACAGTCAGTCATCATGGGACACAGTTATGGGGATTAGACTCAGTCTTATTCATTTATTTGAGTCTTTTCCACCTTTATAGGACAGTGGAAGAACAAACGAGAAACCATGGAGAGGAGAGAGAGAACTGGATCAGAAAAGACTTCAGGATGAACAAGAGCAGATTTCAGATGGAGTTTGATGTAATCAGGAAATCACCACTGATCTACAGGAGGAAGATTGTGATATTGAATCTCTCCAGCAGGGGGCAGTATATGACGGATAGACCTCGATCATATAAAACTATAAACGTGTTTTTCTGTAGGCCTTTCAAGCATGCTGGGAAATGAAATCCCAGCCCAGTTTCAGTTAAACTTAAGTTTGTCTAAATTGAAAGAAATAAGTTCATAAACTCAAAACAATGAAAGTTCAGTTTCCTTAAAATATATCAGTTCTGTGAACCTGAAAGAAAAAGAAAGTGCTAAATACTCATAAAAGTTAATTTGACTGAACTAATTTGTTTAATTTAAGTTTTTACTTAAACCAATTCATTATTTTGAGTGTTACGGTTTACAGACTTTTAATATATTATATTGATAACACATAAGGAATTGCCGCTTTCATATATATAAAAATATGAGACAATATATTTACTTATACATCATAATATATGTAATTTTATTTTCAATAATACACTTCATGATATATAGATATGTGATCAGATATGGTGCTGCATGTGTACAAATATATTGAACATATGTTTAATCATGCAATATATACACATATATATAGAAATATATAAAGTAATATATTTCTGATATTTCATAATTATTTACTTTATGTTTCATATATAGCTAGTTAATAATCCACAAGCACACCTGCAGGTACTGAAGTGTTTAACAAAGAGACTATCACTGTTCTGAAGAGCACACAGACAGTATTTATTACATAAAGTATTATAGTTTTAATGGTGTTCAGCCAATCATCAACTAAACACTCTTCAAAAACTCACACATACAAAAATATTAACTTTTTTTATTCCGTGGTGTAAACAAGCTTCCATAGAAAAGGGAAAAACAATAATAAATAAACACTATTCCTATGTATATGTGGTAAGTGTTTTAAACCACAGCGTATTAGCCAGTTTTCACATTTGTCACACATATCTATGCTACACTGAATGATAAATATTGAGCTGCCGCCCCTCACTGGATCCTTTATGAAATTACACTTTCGTCTTTATTCCTGAGGTCACATTATGTTGTGTGAAAAGTCAGTCGTAAGTTAGTTCATTTAAATATCTATATATAAATTTACTGTTTTAAAACCCACATCACTCTTACTATTGGTATGCATAACCATAAATAATAACATTAAAAATCATTTCAGTGACCACATGTCAAGGTCAAACAGGACTGAAGCCTTCATATAATCTATAAGAAAACATTTTCTTATATTATAGGCTTATTTCCATACAGCTGCATAATATATTTGGGCTTTAATGCTTTGCATATATATATATATATATATATATATATGTAAGATTTTGACATCATTACTGTTTATTCTGCTTTGTAAAACACTGAACTGAAGTCATTATTCTGTTACAGTTCTAGTTTTGTGTTTCTCATCAGGTTTATAGTTATGCGTATTGTATCTGAATTAATTTACTGATCCCTCAGACCTTCAGCTCTTACGATCTCCTAAACCAAAGAACAAACATCACAAATCACTCTTATAGCCTTTGTTTCAAACATTTTATTAAAAAAATAAATTAATTTAACAAAGTGACAAAAATGAGAAATACGACAAGCAGATCATGTTAAGATCTCAATGAACATGAGAAGAGCAACAATACAGTTTCAAACAGAATAGCACATGAGATTCATCACTGTATGAAGTTATCAACTAACTAGACCTGAAGAGAAGACCGTTTATCAGAAACATGTTTCATTCAAGTACATGTCAAAACCTAGAAAGGTCATTTCATATTTAAATATGTTCATTTTCAACAAAAAAGTCAAAAATAAGTCATTGTTAGCTTGAAGATTGTACACTTTTGCAGTCCTGTTTTGGTGAAATCACACACTTCAATGAAGAACATATGAGCAACAACACAAAATATAACACTTTATCACAGACTATTCAGTTATTAATACTGAAAACATCTATAAACTTCAAGCAAAGATTTTGTATTTTCATTTTAAAAAGTATAATGTATAATGTAATACATTTATAACACTTTAGAGCTTCTGAGCCAGAGAAACAAGAGCGCTTGTTAGAATTTTGTGTTTGAACTTCCGGTTTTGAGGTAGCGTTATTTCTAGGCATCGCTGTCAAAGAGTAATTAGCTGGTGAAGTGGATTTACTTATTGTAGAGTTAATGAGCATCATGAGCATTGTAATATTTGAAGTGATGTCACAACAAATGTCCAGTAAGACATTAAAATGAGTGATTCATTAATGAATCTGTAAGATCTTACCTTAATGCTGTGGAAACACAAACTGGAAGACAAAACACAACGAGCGCAGCACTGAAAAGGGGTGGAGCGACAGAAACTATATTTGTGCTTTGGCATTGTGTCACATTATCTACATGCTGCTGCTGTGAGAGTGTTTCTAACACAATGATCTTTCTCTCTTCTGATGGCTGTAATCAATCTCTAGATTCCTCTCTATGTTGGAAAGTCATGGAAATGCGATCATGGATTATTATTTTTGCTGGTGGATCAAACAGGCATGCAAAACTGCAGTCTCTCATTCACCACTACAGAATTTTTATTTTCATTTTTTGCTCATGAGATCCTGGAAAAAAAAGTAAAGCGTGTCCATTTCAGAGTGTAATTTCACAGTAGTCAGAGTGTCCAGAAGTATTTAAATCCTCTGATGTTTCACTGCAACAATTCACCATTTCCTGATTCATCATGTGCATCTGCCTGAAACAACAACAGATTGTTACACAATCACAAACATTAATGTTCTTGATCCTCTGAAATGTTTCAATAATCTGTCAAATGTCTGAAGCATATTTCAACTGAGCATACAGAAACATGATAAACAGGGACTGTCATGATCCTCTAGTCCAGATCATTCAGCGTTATGCTATTAATTTTCATATTCAGACTGATGATATACAAATCTATTTTGCTGCCCAATTCAGTTTTTTCAACCCCATCCACTTCTTCCCTTAAAGGGTGACTCAGTATTATTTCAAATACACTGTTTGGAAGTTTTTTCGGGCTGATACCAGCAACGTGTAACCAATAAGCATCAGGTGGCATATGACGGTCGAGGAGAGAGAACAAGCAAGAGGGAAAAACTGCAGAACGAGAGATGACACAATACAAAACAGCTCAAAAGAATATCACTGGAATGAAGGTTTATGACTGGGCAAGTGCTTTAGGACCGTGTTATATTAGAAAAGCTAAGCTGAAGGCCTGAAAACAGATGAGGAGGCTGCTTTGATTCCTCTTCTCATGTAAGTAACACTGGGTTTGATAGCGTGGAGCTGCTGTGCTGTTTACGACTAACAACGAACACTTGATTGTATTTACTCTTGTGTACTGTACATTCATTTTTTGTGCTTCCTTGTCGTTTGTTCATCATGCGCTTTATTTTTCGTGAAGCATTTTGTTGCGTATCAGCTGTGATAAACACATCCACACTCATATTGCGTGTAACAGTGGCCAGATCAACCTGGTCTCATAGGAAAGACATACCTGTGGGAACATTTTCGCAAGTCGCCAAAATACGTACCAATGCGTACATATTACTGCAGTTTCCAACCAAAATGAACACTAGAGGCAGTACAACGGCAAGCGCTTTTAATCTTTTTCATACACAGTTAAGATTACGGGGTCAGATTATGGATTAATAAAGATTAGTTTTCACGTCTCCTTGCTCAATATTATGTTATGACTTCAAAACACTTTTTACCAAAGTGCATGATTTGTAAACAAATATATTTTGGACTTTGCATCGCTTAACCAGCTCCATAAGTTTCGTTTTTTAGATATAACAAGCTTGCTCGGTAGCTCAGATGATACGAAGTTGTAGCCTACTTAAGACACGGTAAAAGAGCTCAAAGAGAGATCTAAACAAGTTAAAACGGAACGATTACGGATGCTTTTTCTGTCACATTTGCTTTTGTTAACACTATTGGTTTTGGTGTAGTGTTGGTTGTACGTTATTTTAAAACGCAATGTAAAATCAGAACTGCGGTGATTCATATAAAAATCAACGTCATGAAAACGTACCAAATTCATGTTTATCTGTTCCGGCAAAAAAAATGAACACGCTTTTAGCGCCACTCAGTGGACATTTCACATCGAAACTGCAGTGATATGTACGTACTGGTATATATTTTGCAACTCGAGAAAACGTTCCCACAGGTATGTTTTTCTAATGAGACTGGATTGGGCCAGATAGAGAGAGTTTTGCTGTTAAACTACTGCACACTGACAACCGATCAGGCCGGGGTACGAGACCAACTCGGAGCAGAGTAGTTAGGTTTGGTGTGTGAGTTTTGGAGGCGGAGCAATGAAGAAAAAGGTGGGTTTGTTTGGGTTGATTTCAAATATCAACAGTGTTCAACAACGAACTTGAGAAATCACATACAAAACATTTAAAGATCTTAAAACTGAATGCTGTAAAACTGAAATCATGTTAGTCAGTCTTAAACCCCTTGGCTCTTCTCAACATCTTCATTCATATTGATGGAGTGTTGGTTAGACCTTCATCCAGTGTGTGCAATCTGGGAGTATCTGATCCTAAATTTCTACCCAATAAAATATTTTAGACCCCGATATAAGAAAAATGTAATGAAATTTTAAGATTTTATTTTCCATTATTTTTCCAGATCAAGAAATCACACTTTCGCTTTTTGATGCTTTGGACTGAATTATGATTCTCTGCACAAAGACAGACAATAAATGTGATGAAGATACCTGTGTGTGGAGATGAGAACGTCTAGGTTACGTATGTAACCCTCGTTCCCTGAAGGAGGGAACGGAGATGTTACGTCAGAGACTGACGAAATGGGGTCTCACCCAAGAGCCCAATCACCTTCGAGTGTAACAAAACGAGCCAATGATACGAAGAGTATCTTGGTCTGCGGAATTTGCATGCGCAAGCTCCGCCCCACTCTGTGGGTATATAAGGAGTAGCGCGAGCAACTCGCATTCAGGTCTTCGCTGAGGAGCCGAGCCAAGTAACCCGGCCGTTCAGCGGAACAGCAATTGTGGCAAGGGGACATTCCTTCAGGGAACGAGGGTTACATACGTAACCTAGACGTTCCCTTTCAATCGGTCACTTTGACGTTACGTTAGAGACTGACGAAATGGGGTCCCTACTAAAACACCACAATAGCTGTCTTCCAGTGAACAGTGTGAGAACAGTACCTTGCCGTGAGAGCACGATAGAAGGACCATACACACAGAGCACACTGGGTAGCATACCCGAGAAGTATGCTAACAGGCTGCCTACTCGTGGAGGTCTTACAGAAGTACCCGCATAGCGGTGATAACTGAGGTAACCAGCCCGCAAGGTGGAATTACACGTCAGAATAGCAAGTGGCTTGCTAGGGGAAGATACATGCTCCAAAGGAGACTTAAAGTGGAATACACACGTGGGATTACCCGCAGGGAATCACAACACATGGAAGCACCTAGTCTAACATAAGGGCTGACCGAAGGGGCATGCACGCAAATGTAGACATCAACAGTGCTGGAGGAACCCAGGGTTCTGATAAGGAACTTACTGAGAGAGAGCGCACGCATCCAATCCGTAGAGTGGAATGGCACAGCAAGCGAATGACACCAAGCAGATCCAGCTACTGGCCCGAAGGGGCGAGTATATGAGAGGATAACGGCTCTATACGGAGATTGTAAAATCTCACAATGTGTTAGGTGTCGCCCATCTAGAAATCTGTCAGCGAGGCGTAGGGATGGGTATCGTTAAGGTTTTAACGGTATTACTACTCTTACCAATACTGCTTATCGATCCGGTACTTTAACGGTAATATATATATATATATATATATATATATATATATATATAAAGAGCTGAGTTAACTTTGCTTTATATTATATAGTGTCTGGCATTTTTGGTGTTTTATATAAGATACAGTAAGAACATGAACAAAGAAACAAAGTGACAATACAATAAAACAAAGACACAATTAAATAAAGTGCTTTCATTTGGGTCTTGTGTTCATGTTTGTAAGTAATATAGGCCTAGCCTATAAAAATCTAAGTAAGTAACCAAATGTAAATAACACTGCATGGTTTTCACAGTATAAATGAATAGATTAAATCTTATTAAAGCTAACTATATTCAGAAAAGCTGTGAGTGATTTTCTCTTTGCATTTTGTTGTTTGATTAACACTAATGGCACAATCGTCAGAATATTGCTGTCACTTTAAGCCAATATTAACACACAACGGATTTTCTCCCAGCTGTTCATGTACACTTACGATATAAACTGCGTTTAAGTCGCTAAACACGCTCCAATCCGGTCATTTTAAAAAACTATTGTGTGTATTCGATCGTTTGGACGTGCACCTGAAGCCCAACGTGTAATTTGTTTGTCTATTTGCGATCCGTTTGGGCGCGCGCGCCGCAATTCAGCCTGAGAACAGCATCTCTTGCGCTGATTATTGTGCTTTCAACGTTTTAAACGTTGATAATAATTATCAAACCTTTACTGCAATTTAGCAACAGTAAAGACTGCATTTTACAACAATCACCAATTGTGCTGATTCTGACGTTAACTTTGGGTTTAGGGAGGAACAAACGCGTACAGCTGTGAAGAGAATGAAGGTGTGCTAAACGAAACACGGTTAGGTTTTAATAGTTTTACCTCAGATATGTTCTTTTTGATCATTGGAAGCCAAAATCGAAATCAAAAATAAAATTAGCTTAATATCAAAGCACAGGCCTAAAGTGTTAGCAGAGTTGTTTAGTTCTGTCCTCCATCGTCACCATTTAACAGGGTTTTCATGTGAGCGGCTGCGCGTGCTGTAACTCCTCTGCGTGAGCGCGATCTCTCTTCTTGTGAAAGCAAAAATGCATCATAGACAAATGTCCTAATATTATTGCATATAGAAACAGCTGGCGACTCTGGCGAGATAGAATCTGCAAGGTAATGTCTATATAGCAGTAATAAATGCACGTGTGTTTTTTTTCATAATTTCTCCAGTACCGATAGCAGAACCGTTAACGTCAGAGCTTATCAATACACCGGTCTTTCCAAATTTAGCCCCGGGGTCAATTTAATACCGGGTTTCGGTACCCATCCCTAGCGAGGCGCCACGCGTAAACGCCCAAGAGGAGGCAACACTCCTAGTTGAGTGAGCCCTCACTCTCAGGGGGCATGGCAGGTCTTGAGCCTGGTAGGCTAAGACAATAGCATCCACTAACCAGTGGGCTAGCCTCTGCTTGGAGACAGCCTTCCCCTTCTACTGACCTCCATAACAGATAAAGAGCTGGTCTGAAGTCTTGAAGCACTGAGTTCCGTCTAAGTAAGTGTGGAGCACGTACTGGACAGAACAGCGCCAGGGCTGGGTCTGCCTCCTCCAGGGGCAGCTCTGCAAGTTCACCACCGGAGTGGTGGGAACTTTGGGCATGTATTCGAGCCGGGGTCTCAAATAAACGTGAGAGTCTTCTGGCCCGAATTCTAGGCACGCTTCATCAACAGCGACCAGGTCATGCTTAGCCAAGGACTTACCTTCAACAAGGCCATGGTGGGCAGCGATAGCGGCCACATAGACCTTAAGGGTGGAAGGAGACAGCCTTCGATCCAACCCTTCTTGGGGAAAGAAGCACAGACCCGACCGTCATGACCAAGGGTTCTTATACTTAGAAGAACACCAAGTGATGAAGAGGTTCCACTTCAAGGCATAGAACTGTCAGTAGACAAGGCTCGAGCTAAAGTGATGGTAGCTGCCACCTGAGGTGGTAAACTACCTAAACCTTCCGTGTCCCGTCCAGGAACCATACATGCAGTTTCCACAGATCTGGACGCGGGTGCCAGAGAGTGCCCCGTCTCTGAGAAAGAAGGACCTTCCACAAAGGAATTGGCCAGGGAGGGGCTGTCAAGAGGAACATCAGTTCGGAGAACCAGGTCCGGCCGGGCCAAAAAGGGCGACCAAGAGGACCTGCTCCTCGTCCTCCCTGATCTTGCACAGCGCCTGCGCAAAGAGGCTCACTGGGGAAACACATACTTGCGAAGACCCTGCGGCCAGCTGTACGCCAGTGCGTCTGAACCGAGGGTGTCTTGGGTCAGAGAGTAAAACAACTGGCAATGGGCATAGTCTGGGGAGGTAACAAATCTACCTGAGCGTTCCCGAAATGTTCCCAAATCAGCTGAACTGACTGGGGATGGAGTCTCCACTCCCCGGGACAGGACTGCTGTTGTGATAGCTTGTGACTGCACGAATGAGTCGGCCCGGTATGTGAATGGCACGAAGCGACTTCAGATGCTTCTGACTCCATGAGAGGAGATGGCGAGCGAGTTGCGACATACGGCGTAGACCGCCTTGGCGGTTGATGTATGCTACCGTAGCAGTATTGTCCGTACGGACCAGGATGTGCTTGCCTCTCAGCAGGGCTCTGGAGCGGTGCAGAAGGGCCGTACTGCCAGCAACTCGAGGCAATTGACATGCCACTGAAGCTGGGGTCCTGTCCAGGAGCCCGGTGCATCATGCCCATTGCACATGGCACCCCACCCCGTAGCAGAGGAATCTGTTGAAACAACAACATGCCTGGACACTGGTTCTAAAGAACGTAGAACATAAAGTCCTGCCACGGAGCAAGAGTTAGACGGCAGGTCGGAGTGATGGTCACTCGGAGCGTACCCTGTTGCCATGCCCACTCGGGACTCGGGACTCGCCATGAGCCAATGCTGAAGCGGTTCCATATGGAGCACCCCAGCGGAGGTATACGGAGAATACGGACACCCTGGACCCTGAGAGGAGCAAGAGCTCCCTCTGCGATCTTGGTAAAGACGCAGGGAGACAGGGCCAGCCCCAAAGGGAGGACCTTGTACTGAAATGCCTGCCCCTCTAAAGCAAACCGAAGAAACGGTCTGTGTCAAGGAAAAATGGAGACATGAAAGTATGCGTCCTTCAGGTCTATCGCTGCAAACCAATCTAGAGGACGAACGCACTCGAAAATGCGTTTGGGTGTTAACATCTTGAACGGGAGTTCTGTGAAGAGCCCGGTTCAAAGCCTGAAGGTCTAGGATTGGGCGTAACCCACCTGTTTTCTTGTGTACAATGAAGTATGGGCTGTAAAAACCCGACTTCATCTCAGCTGGAGGGACCGGCTCGATCGCGCCCTTCGCCAAAAGGGTAGCAATCTTCGATCAATCATCTTTGCCCACCATCGTAGCGCGGATCCCCCGAAATCTGGGGGGACGCCGAGCAAACTGAAACGCATAGCCGAGTCTGACCGTTCGAATGAGCCAGCGGGACAGGTTGGGTAGCCCTAACCAGGCTCCCAGAAACCGTGCCAGCGAGGTCAAGGAACCACAGGTGCACCCTCGGTGGGGCAGCGAGACGGAACAGTCAGCCCTGGTATGGGAGGCATAGCGTCCCGTGGCGAGGGCGCATCTGAAACCGTGGAGTGACAGAGGGGGGCTCCGTGAGAAGGCACAGCGTTCTCGGGCTGGCTCTGAAAAGAAGGGATGAGAGTGGTGCGGAAACAGCTCTTAGTGAAGATTTGGGTACCACTGGCAGAGCCAGTGGCGAAAAAGATGGAGTGGTTCTCCCCCGGCCCTCCAGCGGGGGAAGGAGCGGCCCTGCTACCGTCTCCTGAAGAGCTGACATCTCCGACTCCGGGTCGCCCATCTCAGGAATGCCGCTTCTTAGCCTGATGCTTGGCAGGTGGAGAGGCGGCGACGGGCTGTGCCACCTTCCCATGGCTGTCTCCTCGCTGCGGCCGAGGTGTAGGCTGGTGCTGTGGCCGAGTGGGAGCGGAGGGGGCCGCGGGAGGGCAGCCTCTGCGACGAGCAGACTGAGGCACCTGGGCTGGCGGAGGTGCAGGAGCAGCAGCTGGCCACTGGGGCAGGATATGGTTGATCGCCTCAGTTTGCTTCTGAGCGGCCGAGAGAATTGCTGGGCAACAACTTCAACCGCATCGGCGAAAAGGCCGGTCTGAGAGATGGGGGAGCTGAGAGCGGTCCGACTCCCTCACGTCTGCCAGGTTCAGCCATAGGTGGCGCTCCTGGACCACCAAAGTGGACATCACCTGACCAATAGACCGTGCCGTGACCTTCGTAGCCAGGAGGGCGAGGTCGGTGGCCGTGCGTGCCTCCTCATGGGCCGCTTGGTCAGCACCCACCTCATGCAGGCCTTTGAGCACCTTCGCCTTGTAGACTTGCAAGGTGGCCATGGCGTGCAAAGCAGAGGCGGCCTGACCTGCAGCTCTGTAAGCCTTGGCCACAAGCGTGGACCTTGGGATCACCGCGCCACGTAGAGGTGCTCGGAAGACAAAACTGCATCGCAACCGAGCGCTCCACAGGGGGTACCCCAGCATACCGTGGGAGGGGGTGCGGCCCGAGGAGGCTGACTCGTTGGGGTGTTCCACACCGTAACCCTCAGGTCACCCTGGCCACCAGCCAAAGATCGGGGTGTGGCAGAGGGGACTCGATACTGTTTAAGGTAATCGAGTCTAGATCTAAGCATCTTGATGGTCATGTTCCCGCAATGAGAACATGAACCATCCACGAAAGCCGCCTCAGCGTGCTGGAAGCCCAAACACATAAGACAGCGATCATGGCCGTCAAGAGGAGCCATATAACGAACGCATCCAGAAACACACAGGCGGTAAGACATGTAAGGACGTAGCCTATTTATTAGCTCAATTTAATTGTTACAGGGAATAAGAATTGAATCAACTGTAAATGATTCACTGTAAATGATTCAGAATTAATATTTAACACTTCATCAATTATTCGTCCAGCGAAAATTGAGGTTAGAGTATTTTACCAATTCTGGATAAAATATATTCTGTGGGCCAACAGTAACATATTTTATTATGATTATTGTTATTATTGTAATTATTATATTATAAGCAAGAGGTAACTTTTAGGATCTTTTGAGTTTAAGGCAGTAATTTGATACACACAACACAAGAAACTCGTATATGTGAAAATCAAAACAAGATTTATTGACTACTTCTAATGATTACAGGAAACTAAGACTAAACACACACACACATACACACATACATACATGCACACACATTCGCGGAGTTGATGAGTTATGAAAAGTCCAAGTTCAGTGCTAACTTAACTTATAACCTGAAAATCACAAAAGCAGAGCTTTGGCTTGATTCTTTAGGTTTAAAGGAGTTTCACCAGTTTCCAGCAAGAGAGAGAGAAGTTTGCTTGTACCTGCGTTTGCTCTGACAGCTGAGGTAATCGGGTTGTTCCGTGACTCGTGTACAGCGGAGTCCCGCGTTCTGGATTGGCTGTCTTTCAGGTGACGTCTTCTCGGGAAAGCCCTGTGGGTTGCGCGGAAGCTTTGAAGGATGGTGCCGGCTGGTGCAACTGTTCTGAGCGTCTAGCTTGAGCGGCTCTCTTCTTGGGAGACTTTGGTCAGATGTTTCACGGAGTGTTTTGGAGTCTGGATGTGACGGCTGTTGATCGGCGTGCTCGTGGTTGAATCGGGGCTGTTAGATGGAAATCAGCCCGATAAAGGATCTTCTCAACTTTTCTTTTCAGCAGGACCAAGCAACTTTTCAGCGTGGTCAAGTATTCTGACGATTTCTGACTTCCAGCTTCTGACTCTGACCTATTTCATATTTCTCCACTGACTTTAGCTTGTTCGGACAGCATAGTTTTAAAGGAGCAATTCTGGCTCCATCCTTCAGATGCGATCCTCCAATGAGACGTTGCTACGGACAGACACGCCTCGTCTATTGTCTATTGATCACATCGCGTGATATCTGCAGACATTCTCTTGTTTTATTAACAACTTTATAAAGTTTCTTAATATTTTCCTGATACTGAATTTCAATGTTCATTCACACAGAATTACAGAGAATTATAAATTCTGCATTTAGAGCTCAAACACAACACACTTCTTCCACACATATTACTAGACTGACCTAATTAAAACAATGATTATAAGAGAAAGAAGATGCATACAGGACTACAAACATATAAAGCATTGATCCAACATATTAGTAATCATCATAGCAAATGTTATTCTGGATATAGTTAATACTTTAAGTAATCGACAATTGTCCCTTTTGAGATTCAAGATTGAGTCCTAAGCATAGTTTAACTTTGACCGGAGTCATGGGTGACCGGGTCACGATGGACGGCCACACAAGGGAGGTATTGATAGGACAGATTTGTCTTTAAATCCGTTGATGTGGTGTTTTCCTGTTCCGTCCGATAATACAAGAGGGTTTTGTGAGAGAATCAATAGATTTAATGTGATCAGATCCACGTGATGGGTTCTGATTAGTTTATTGCTGATGAGCAAAGAAGTCCTTTAGACAGAGTCCTTTGTTAAAAGAAGTCACGTCATCACTTCTGTAAAAGCTAGGTTTTTCCTGTCAGGAAATGGATCTTTTGGACCAAATGAAGCTTTGTTCAATCATGCCTCTGGCTGATAAAGCCATTTGGTAACGTCTGTCGAACGAGTCCCTACAGAGTCCCCCTTTTGCTTGGCGAGGTTCCTGGTGCGAACGTCGGCAGGCACTGGAAATAGAGGCAGAGAGAGAACAGACCAACACAAGGCACAAACAACATCTCCATCACTGACTGAATTCTGGTGAAGGACTTGGGTATCTTGGAATAAACGGGTTAGGAACACTTCAACTAACATAGGGGTGTGTTGTTTAAGACCAGTTGTAATTGGGTGGTTTCGATTTATCTAATTGTCAGTGGTTCGACGAGGAGGTAGAGGCATGATCTCAATCAGGTTGGTTGAGTTCTCGAATTCAGGTTCAGGTTCTTGGTCGATTTATCACGTCGGAAGATGCGCGGGACGCCTGACGTACATCTATCAAAAGACTCTTGCACGGCGTTCACTCGCTTGTGCAGGAGGAAGGCCAGTGTCAAGGTCACAATATATCATACAATAGTAGAGAAGCAAAGCGCTGTGTCAGCAGCAGACCAAGACCGAATGAACGACACGCCAGCGGGCGGAAGGCGAGCTATAGCTTCTAAGGCTGTATCAACAGGAGTCAGATCAATAAGTTGCGTTCCTTCCTCCCTGATCCTCTCTTCCGATTCTGGATCGAGGACGAAGGAATGCTGTTTGAAGTACGGTGAGATTTCGAGTTCAGCCTAGTGCTCATCGTCGTGATACACTGCAAGATCGTCGATGTGGAGGATCGAGCCCTTAGGGACATTGATCCAGAGAGTTTGGTTAGGCAGGATAATGCGTGTGGCAGCTAGTGTCGGGTCTAATTGATTCTAGGCCGCAGAAGCCCTCGGTATTATCAAATACGAATGGTTTACTCGGGCAAAGGTAATGAATGTCTTTAATGAGTGTAAACATTTTAGGTTTGGAGCTAGATACAACTGTTTGTTGTTATTGTGGTACGCCACGACCTCAGGAGTGTGTACTTTGACATAGGTGTTCCCTTGCCAAAATCAAACATTCACAACGTCTTTGAGCTGGTAAACATTATTCAAATCGATAATGGGCAACTGAGGAGGAAGACTAATGATAGTGAAGGAGGAAAAGGGAAAGCATGAGGAGAGAGAGAAAAGAAAACACAAAGAGGCACAAGGACACTGAGTTTACTAGAGCAAAGTGAGTGTCACATGTGTGAAGCAACTCCTTTCTACTAGAGGTTGTTCCTAGCAGTGCTGTGGAGGAGCATGTGTAAGTGTTGTGTAAAACAAAACCAGAAAAATAAAAGAAAAAACTTTCCCTAAAATGACAAAGTCATTAGTGTGGTGTAGAGTAGGGATTGTCGGTCTGTGTCAGTGGGTTTGAACCTCCCCCTTTTCCTGTCGGTTGGAACCTTGGTGCCTCTTTATCTGGTTTCGATGGACCCATCGGAGGACGGGCTCATTGCGGCCTTGTCTGATTTTGATTCGGTAGGCGACAGGTGAGAGCTTGTCCACATTTCATGTGGTCCTGTCCAGTGAGGTAGGAACTTCTTTGACAGGTGATGGGGAGCTTTCTGCCTTGGCTGGGCAAAGCTGTAGTACCACACTTTGTCTCCGACATTGAGTTCTTGGTAAGAGGCCTTTTTGTCGTAGTAGGCTTTACGACCTTCCGCGCTTCTCTGGAGGTTTTGTTGTGCGAAGGCGAAAGTCGCTCTCAGGTGCTGATGCAACTCTTCCAGATACTGGTGAGTGGTGTAGGCGGTGACAAGGTTCATGTCACCAGGTTGGTACAGCAGGTGTAGCGGTAGTGTCATTCGTCGCCCTGTCATCATTTCGAATGGGGCTACTCCGGTAGACCTGTGAGGGGTGGCCCTGATGGCCATCAGTACCAGAGGGAGCTTGATATCCCAATCCTTTTGGTTGGCGACACATTCTTCAACATGCTTGCCACTGTCTTGTTGGCCCGTTCGACCTGCCCTGAGGAAATTGGATGATGGCTTATGTGAAGCTTGGCCTGTATGCCCAGGAGTTTCCATACATCCTGCATAACCTCAGCGGTGAAGTGGGTTCCTCGGTCAGAGTTGACTCTTAGAGGCAGTCCAAATCTTGAGAAGATGTGGTTCATTAACAGGCAGGCTGTTGTTTCTGCTGTATCGTTCGGAGCTGGGAGACACTCTACCCACTTTGTGAATTCGCAAACCACGGTGAGGAAGTATTTGTTACCCCGTGTTGACCGTGGCAGGGGTCCTACCCAATCTATTTGGAGGTCTGACCATGGGAAGGTCATTCCTTTCCGTTGTAGTGGTGCTCTGTGGTTTGGGTTTGCCGGTTGGAACTGGCAACAC
Organism: Culter alburnus; assembly: GCA_028476615.1. Taxonomy (NCBI): domain Eukaryota; kingdom Metazoa; phylum Chordata; class Actinopteri; order Cypriniformes; family Xenocyprididae; genus Culter; species Culter alburnus. The sequence continues at coordinate 24,210 of JAOTNS010002740.1, forward strand.
ACCAGGCATCCTTTTACGTATTCCGTCACATCTTGCTGCATGCCAGGCCAATATGCTACTTGTTTGAGCGTTTCATAGGTGGCCTTGGCGCCATGGTGTCCAGCGCATGGTGCATCGTGGGCGTGTGTCAGCATCATCCCCCTTTGGCTCTGAGGAACTACAAGCTTTGGCGCAGTTAGGGGCTCAGGGACATATGTGAGAATGCCGTCCTTGAGATGCAGCATGTGCTTGATTGAGTGAAGGTGGCGGAGATCAGAGGACTTGGATAGGTCGGAGGTGGAAATGGGATGAGTTATCGGGTCGGAAAGGTGAGCGGCAATGGTTTGCAGCGTTGGATCCGACGCTTGGAGGGTGAGGAGATCATCAGCAGTGAACTGAGGTGAGAGGTCAACATGGGAGGAGCGGGGGGTTTGCGCGCCAACGGTGTGCTGGTGGCGGGTTTGGCTGCAACTGAAGGGTTGGGTGGGAGGGATGGGAATTTCCAAGGCTCTCCATGTGATGCACCTGCTTGGCAAGGGCATCGGTTTGGTCATTGAGATCTTTGTCTTGCCCTGGTTGGCGTGAATGACCGCGGACCTTTTTCCAGTAGATGATCATGTCATGTGTGGTGACAATGGCATCGCATGCTTGGAAAAGTTCCTGATGTTTGACAGGCTTGTTGTTAGCTGTCTTGAATCCATTCTGTTTCCATCCAGCTAGATGGCATGTGAAACTTAGACGGGCATAGTTCGAGTCAGTACATATCAGGAGTTCTTTGATGTTGTGGGAGGCGGCCAGTTGTAGGGTGATGAGGATGGCTGCTATCTCTGCATATTGCGATGAGTGAGGGCCTAACTTGAACTGTTGTGGTGGGCAAGAGTCATTGTTGAGCCAGACCACGCTGCTCCCGCTTTCAAGTTGCCTTGTTGATTGTAGGAACAACCATCGACATATGCTGTTGGCATGCCTTCACACACATTCTCCTCGAAGTACCTATAGTTTGTCAGTTGCGGTGGTGCCGTTCTTTGGCTTCTGCTGAGGTATTCAGCGTGTCCGTTGAACAGGTCTGACAGGCTGCTAGCCCGTTTCCCAGTGAGGATTTGTGGTTTTGGGCATATCTTGCCTCGACGTCTCGTCCTTGGAGCGTCATTAACCATGTAGCTATGCGGGCGTTGGTTACCACGCCATCCCTGATTCGTGGCTGTTGAGGAAGGTCACTGGTTGGTGACACGTTTCAATGATAACCTTCTGAGCTCCAATGTAGTTGGAGAAGCGCTGAATGGCCCATACAGTGCAAAGCAAGGCTTTTTCGCAGTCTGAGTATTTACATTCTGGGGGAAGCAAGGTTTGCTGGCATAAGCGACCACCCGTTTGTCTTTGTCGTGGAGCTGGTACAGACCTGCACTGAGGCAATGATTGGAGAATCCAGCTTCCAGATAGAACTCTTTTCCTGGGTCGGGGTAGGCCAGGCATGGGGCAGAGCACAGGCGTTGTTTGAGCTCGCTCATGGCTGTGTCCTGGGCTTCCGACCAAACAAAGGGTTGTCCTTCTTCAGGAGGGAAGTCAGTGGTCGTGCAATGTCAGCATAGTTCTCGATGAACTGTCGTGAGTAGTTGCACACTCCCAGAAAGCGTAGCTCAGAGATGTTAGTGGGTGTCTTTATGTTTGTATTGCTTGTGTACGGCTGGACTGTGGTTCAATGCCGCCTCGTCCGACGAGCAAGCCAACATAATTTACCTTGGTTTTACACCATTGTCCTTTGTGGAGGGCAATTTTTGCTCCTGCTGTTGTCAGCTGGTCAGGACATGGTCGATTTCTTTGAGGTGGTCTGCCACATTGTTGCTTTTCATAAGGATATCGTCAACATAAATGAGGTTGCCTCTGGCTCTGGCGTCGGGGCAAGCTTTGTTCAGAAAGATGTTGAATTCGGCTGGGGAGTTGGCATAGCCGAAGGGGCACCTTGTGAAGGTGAATTGTCGATTGCCAAAGGTGAATGCCAATTGTGTTGGTCATCAGGGTGGACAGGGATTGTCCAAAATCCTGAGGCGACGTCCAGTGTGGATAGGATCGTGGAGCCTTTGATTTTGGGAATCTCTTGGTCCAATTGAGTCATAGGCCATCGCGATAAGGGAACTTGCTGGTTTAATTTGCGATAGTCAATGGTGGGCCGCCATTTGCCGTTGGGCTTTAGGACTGGCCATATCGGGGCGGAGTAGGTGCTGTTGCAGGGTCGGATGACCCCTTTGCAGCATGGAGTCAATGATATCTTGCACTGATTCGTATGATGCTATTGGAATCTTGTACTGCCGCACAAATGTCGGTGGTGCATTTGGGTGAGTTGGGATGCGCACCATGTGGATATCAGTCAGGCCACAGTCCAGGGAATCCTTTGCGAAGGAGTCCTTGTATTTGCACAGAACTTCTTTAAGTCCTTGGCGGTCCATTTCACTGTGGAGGGCATCCGCCTCGCTCAGGATTTGTTGGACTTGTGCATTGAACCCGGCGTAGGGTTCCTCTGAGTCATTTAAGGGACTGTGGGTCTTGACGGTCAGTTCTACAGGTGACTCTGTTGCAGTCTGTGTTGACACAGCGTAGACAGCGAGGTGAGTGTCATCTGTAAGTTCTGATCGGCAGACACTTTCTTTAGGCACCGGCAGAATAGAAGTGATGGCGATGATCTCATGGGGCTTTGTAAAAGTTACAGTGTTGTGGCATTCGTCTGAAACTAGTTCAGCTGGTATGTGGCCGATGACAGGAACTGTCAGTTCAAAGTCATGGAATGCCTGGTTGATGAGCCATCCCAGGTGACTGGCTTTTGACACATTGATGTCTTTGGCCGTACAGTTGTTGAACAACACATACACAGCACGAGATGACACTTCTATGAGAGGTGTGGCTTCCAAGGTCAGTCCTAGTTTTAGGCAGGTCCTGGAAGGTTGGAAGAAGCCTAGCTTACTGTTAAGGGTCTGGCCAGGTCGCATGTTGAGGCGGACACTGACACTCTTGCTGTAAGCAGGGACTATGGCTTCTTGCTCGTTGATCATGGCACATGCGTCTGGTATTGTTTGACCAGATCGAAGATTCTTGAGGTTGACTGAAGATGTCAATTGGTGTGACAAGGGAGCCCATATGACGTCGTTCACGGTGTCAACGCAGGCGTTGAGACGGACCATGATGTCTGCTCCTATGTAGATGTCATGAGGTAGGTTGGGGACAACCAGGAAGTAGTGACTCAAGAGTCTGTCGTTCCATCGTATGTCTGCAGCACAGACGATCTTGGAGGTAGCCATGGTTGTTGACCATGGATTGAGAGGGAAGCGGCTATGCTTCGAGACGTGTGGTATGCTCTGATTCGTCTGCTTCAATGTTCTGAAGAGCTTCAGGCTGATAGCTGAGTTTTCAGCCCACAGGGCTAATGCTGCATCAGGCACTGGTGTGTCTTGGACATTATGGCAGTCATGATTCGGAGGGAACCTGAGTCTGAGTCAGACGCTTGCAATGAGCAGAGGAATGGGTCTTGGTTCCTGTTGCTTGGAGTGGAACTTGCTCTTGGCTTTGAACTTGCATCGTCAGTCAGTGGATGGGGGGGCGGTGTCTGTGGCTTGACACTGCAATTCGCTGGAGTTCACTGACTGGAGGGGCAGAGGCTCACGGACTTGAGTCCATATCTTCAGATGTTGAAGTCTATTAAGGGTTCAAAGCGGTTAAGCAGGTCTTTCCCAATGAGGAGAGGATATGTGTTGAGTGGTGAGACGTATACTGGGTGAACAAGGTTCATTGGTCCCACTGTTAGGTGAATTGGGGCCACATGTTTTAGTTGTAGGCCTGTGTGGGAATATGCTTGGAGGTTCAGCTCACACCTTTGAAGTTTAAAGGTTCCATTAGACCTCTTTGTTCTGCTTTGGACTTCTTCAAGGAGTTCCGTTGACATTAGGGTGATGTCAGCTCCAGTGTCGAGGAGGGCTTCAACCTTGATGTGTTGTTCGATGATAACGGAGAGGTAAAACTTTCTGCTATACCTTTCTCAATGAGATCACCCAGGAGTCGGGGACTGGAGTTTGGGATGATAGAGGTAGGATGTCAGCATTTATTTCGTTTTCTTCGGAGGAGTGGCAGACGACCAAGACAGCACTTTCAGGAACTGGAGTGGTTTCCACAGCAGGTGTTTGTTGGATGCTGCTGTGATCTGACCCATCAGGTGTTGGATCAGTTTCTGACTGTTTTGCAGGATGTTCAGGTGGGACTTCTTGTCCGATTGAGGGTCCTGGTTTCTCTTCTCTTCCACTTCCGGTCGTCCTCCTTTCGTTGGAAGAACTCTTTCATCATCATTTTCATCAGCTCTTGAGAGTCGAAACAAGGTGAAGTCTTTTGTTCTGGTATGGATTCATTTTGGGCTCTGTCAGCTTGGAATCTTTGTGAGTTTTTTCGTCGATTCCTTGGGCTGGTTGCTCCAGGGTGTGTTTGTCGTTTTCCCTTGGATTCCCCTTGAGCCTTTTCCTCTGGGGTTTCCAAATGAGCTTGGCTGATTCCAAGTTTTCTCCCAATGATTCTCATGAGGTCTTGATTGGTTCCATGAATTTTCCCAGTGACGTCCAGGTGAGCGTTGTCGTCCACGTGGTCCATCCCAGCGGTTGTCTCTCTGTTTAGGTCGAGTACCAGTGTGGGAGTCCCACTCTCTGTTGGACGAGGATGCATTCCACTCTTTGGGTGTCGGCTTGGCAAGGTCTTGACGCTGGGTGCCCTCTAGGGCCAGCCCCTGACTCTGAGTGTTGAAGTCAAGAACTGCGGTGGTTTTGGTGCCCTTTTCTAAGGCCATCTTCTGTTTGCAGTAAGCTTTGTGCGCCAAGTCTCTTAACTGTTGAGCACTCATTGTGCGTGGACAGGCAAGGACGCCAAGATGGTGGCTCACCCCAGGATGGAGGTTTCTCAGGAAGAGAGTTTTGAAGTTCAATTCCTCCTCCATATTCTGTTCGTTGCGAGACCCGAAGTACGCTAGCCTGAGTCGGCTATAGAAGACTTGAGGAGATTCATGACGACCTTGTTTTGTTTCCAGGGCAGCCACTAGTCCTTGTTCTGACTCAGGGTCGGCAAACTCTTTAATGAGAGCTTCTCGGAGCAGGTGGTAGTCAGTCTTTGTGTGGGCAGGCTGCCGGTCCAGGAAGCTGCGCACTTCAGAGCTGGATGTGGCTCTGAGCAAATAAGTCTATCTTTGTCAGTGACATTGGGTCTCATTTCCAGATGGAAGTCAATATCTTGCAGATAACTCTGAACATTTGGACTACCTGGCACATTGGAGTGAATTTGCCAATGTTTCTAGCAAGCTTGTCAAGGTCTCTGAGGTCCAAGCCATGAGATGATCTGTGGGGCTGGAGCAAGTTCTTTTAGTTTAGTGGGGAGGTAGGATTCTTCAGAGGGAGCTGGTGACTGTTTTGGCACTGCCCCCTTCTGATCATGTGCCAGTCCAGGAACAGGGGAGCCGGTCCTGCTTGGCAAAGGTGAAGTCGGTGTCCGACGTGTCTTGACGGCTCACAGCGCAATTCATATGCATGCTTGAGTTCCTCTTAATACTGTCGGACTCTTCTTTGATGTAGTCAAGCTGTCGTGTTAGGCGGCTGACCTCATTTCTTGACTCATTCAGGTGAGTTTCGAGAGCTTTAATTCGGCTGTTCTTGTCTCTGAAGTCAGCCTTTGCTTTTTCCAGTAGCTGTTCTGCGTACTGTAGCTGTCGGAGAGATCAGCGTAGCTCTGATCTGC
>JAOTNS010002741.1:0-33382 GCA_028476615.1 Culter alburnus
TCGCGAAGCTGTGTAGCAGAAGAGGGGGCTGTGTAATCTCTTGCTCAACTCTGGAACGACCTGCAGACGGACTGAACGCCGTCAACACGGCCGCTCACGAGGAACATGACCGTCAGTCGATCAGAAATGCTTTAGAGTGGCTCTGGTTATGATAATTATCAGCTTTAGTAATCATCCTGTCGTCTTGATCTCCACAGAGATTCTCACCATCGGTCTGATCAATCAGGCTCTGAGTCGCAGTGACCCTCAGAAGACCCTCTCTGCGCTGAGGCTGCCGCTGCCTGCAGGAGGCTGCCGCCCAATGCCTAGACGCTACCAGACCTGCTGACCCGAGCCAACGACACAAGGCAGAGGTGTGTTTATATATATATATATTTTTCCCAACTGATTGATGGTTTGATTAGATTGAAAGGCCTTCATCAGTCGATCCGACTGAGCTCAAACACTCATTTCCTGTCTGCGCAGGTGAGCCGTGACCCTGGAGCTGAGCTCTGGTTGGCTGACATTCAGGAAGGTGTGAGACTGGCCAATCAGGACACTCAGAAAGCGCTGAAGTGAGTGAACATGCTTTATACACATATAACTGCATATAATTATTTAATTAAAGTGCAATCATGTGCCCTACAGGTTTATATTGTAAGAGTTTATCACGTCACTCCAAGGAAACATGTTAATAACTTCCTGTCTGTGTGTAGTGTGTCTGGGTCTGGCCGCAGTCAATCAGGCCGTTAAAGAGGGCAAAGCGTCTCAGACGCTGCGTGTGCTGCGTCTGCCTGAGGTGGCGCTGCGGAGCGTGGTGTCCGAATGTGCTGCTGGGTACCAGACGGAGCTGAGCGCCCTGCTGCGGGCCAAAACACTGGAGGGTCAGTCCAACACACACACACACACACACACCCCACAAACTGCTGAAATTAAAGGATTAAAATGTCCTGATAATTTACTCACCTCCATGTCACATGGGGTGTTAAATTATCAGGAATTTTAATTCTGAAGTGAACTAATCCTTTAAGTGTGTGTGTGTGTGTGTGTGTGTTGAGCAGGTGATAACAGAAGTCCGTGGATGAGGACGAAACTGCCGGACAGCAGCTCTTATTTCTTTCACCTGCAGAAACTGGAGGGCAGCTGGGAAAGACCTCAGGGGTTCATCCAGAACAGCACCTTCCTGACGCACGAGGAGATCCAGGTACAAACCTACACCTGTGACACATACTGAGTATGCAAGCAGAGCATGCAGTGAGGAGACCGTGTGTTTGCCGCCCCCTGCAGGCGGTGTGCAGTAGTGTGACTGCGGCCCACAGCAGAGACGTGCAGTGGAAGGCCAGCGAGACGCTAGTGCTGCAGCTGCAGGCGCGCATGCGAGGGTTCCTGCTGCGACAGAAGCTGGCCGAGCGTTGCACTTCCTCAACACGCAGCTGCCTGCCGTCGTCACCATCCAGGTGAGGCTCACCTGCGCCTGAACGTCTTCACACACCCGCTCATGGAGAACTAGAGTGCGAATCTGAAGTTGAGACTTAAGAAAAAGTTTTAAATAATGTACTTTATTTTTAAAGTCTCATTTTGATGCCTAATGATGCAGTGAAGGTCACAGTGCTGAATTTGTGTCCTCAGTCTCACTGGAGGAGATGCAGACAGCAGAGAGAGTACCGCCACAGGCTGCAGTATCTGCACCAGAACTGGAGAGCCGTCGTCAAGGTAAAGCACAACTGCACCGACAGACGCACAGGAAACGGTTTGTTTGTGTGTTTGGACTCATGTGTGGCACTCTGGTCTCTCAGATCCAGGCCGCAGTGAAGATGTGGCTCGCCCGCAGGAAGTATCTCGCCCGGCTCGCTTACTTCAGGAGACACGTGAGGGACACGCCTGCGTCCGGCATCATGATGTGTGTGTGTGCGTGTTTTCATCTGTGTTTTATTTCTCTGTCAGGTCAGAGCTGTAATCCGGATCCAGGCGTTCTTCAGAGCCAGCAGAGCCCGCGAGGAGTATCGCTTACTGGGTCGGTCACATGACAATATTTGTGATACACTGCCAGTATGTAAATATAGATTTAAACCTGGAGTGTGAATGTGTTTGGTCTGGTTCAGTTCACTCCAGCGCGCCGCCGCTGTCTGTGGTGCGTAAGTTCGCTCACCTGCTGGAGTTCGGTGACAGTGACATCCGTCAGGAGGGGGAGCTGCTGCGCCTCAGAGAGGACGTGGTGAGATCCATCCGGGCCAACAGACAGCTGGAGGCCGACCTGGACCTCATGGACCTGAAGATCGGCCTGCTGGTCCGGAACAGAGTCACTCTGCAGGTGAGTAAAGGCAGCGGAGACGCCACGGCTCTGTTGGTCTCTCTGACTGTCTGTCTGTCTGCAGGAAGTGGTGTCTCACTGTAAGAAGCTCACCAAGAAGAATAAGGAGCAGTTGAGTGACATGATGGCTCTGGACAAACACAAGGGCCTGAAAGCTCTCAGTAAAGAGAAGAGAGACAGACTGGAGGCCTATCAGCACCTCTTCTACCTGCTGCAGGTACACACACACACACACACACACACACACACGTTTATATTGGCATGTTTAGATGGAGACTGGGGTCTGTGAATTGATGAAGCTGCTAATTAATGAAATCATAAAATTAAAATAATGCTTAATTTTAAAATAAATACAGTGTTCAGAAGAGCCCTTCGTTTTTTCACGTTATGTTGTATTATTATTATTATTATTTTCACATCAACACTCCATTACTCATAATGACAAAAAAGCATAAAAACATATTTGTAATATATTAATTATAATATTTGTATAACAATCTACTCCATACCCCATTATGGCTTTTAAATAAATTTAAATATTTTAAAGCATTTTAGCATAAGGCTGCAACATGAATGTGAAATAAGTGAAAGAGTGAATATTTTCTGTACTGTCACTAAACATTTACAGAGAAATAATAAAATTATGAACTTCCAAATCATTTTAAAATAAAAACAATCATTAAAAACACTAAAAATGCATTCACTCATAAAACAAAAAAAAAAATTAAAATAAAAAAATCTTATAAAAAATGAAATTAAATCATAAAAATATAAAATTCAGATCATAAAAACAAAAAAAATTATATATATTTTTATATATATTTAATAATACTGACACTGAAATTAAATCATAAAAATATAAAAAAATCACTTAAAACAATTATCAAAACACTAAAAATGAATTCGCTTATAAAAAAATTAAATATTTAAAAATAATCAATCTATATAAAACACTAAAAATTAAATCATAAAAATATTTTTCATTTAAAATAAAAACTATCATTAAAAACACTAAAAATGCATTCACTCATAAAACAAAATACTGAAAATTAAATAAAATATATAATTTAAATAATTTTAAAGAAAAAAATAATCAAAACACTAAAAAAGAATTTATAAAAATATAAAATTCGAGATTTTTTAAAATCAAAAGAATTAATTTAATCATAATATAAAATGAAAATAATTGTAAAATAAAAAAAATACAAAAAAAATCTGCATATCATTGATATACCTCAACCGCCATCAGAGAATTGTGAACATGCAAATGTTATTGAATTCTTGAAAATGAACTTAAAATCTGACTTTTTTTTTTTCTTTTAGAAATATTAGCTTTTTAATTGTAACACTGAAACAAGCATTTTTCTGTAAAGCTCTTTGAAACTGAATGTATTGTGAAAAATATACAAATTTAAGTGAATTGAATAGATCGAAGTTTTGACTGATTTATTTTGAAATGAGGCTGAGGTGTGTTGTGTGTGTTGTGTGTGTGTGTGTGTGTGTGTGTGTGGTGTGTGTGTGTGTGTGTGTGTGTTTCCAGACCCAGCCGCTGTATCTGGCTCAGCTGATCTTCCTGATGCCTCAGAATAAGAGCACCAGGTTCATGGAGACGGTCATCTTCACTCTCTTCAACTACGGCTCAGACTGCAGGGAGCCTTCCTGCTGCTGCAGCTCTTCACTGCCGCGCTGCGCCACGAGATCCAGTATGAACACACACACACACACACACACACACACACACACTGTGTCTCAAGCTGTAGCCTCTGAAAAGATGATTTAAAGTGTCCCTGTTATGCTTCTTGGGATACCCTGTCATGCAGTGTGTAATAGAGCCGTTTGTGAGAAGGAAGAGTTTGTTCGTGTGTTCATGACTGAAATCTGTGCAGTGTGAGGTGGACCGGCCGCAGGAAGTGGTCACAGGAAGCCCCACCGTCATAAAGATGCTGGTGAGTTTCTACCGTCACGCTCGCGGTCAGAACGCGCTGAAGGAAGTCCTGGGTCCGGCCATCAGAGAGGTTCTACAGGACCGGACGCTCAACATCCGCACCGACCCCGTGGAGATCTACAAGAGCTGGATCAACCAGACGGAGAGCCAGACGGGAGAAGGTCCGTATGAAGATGTAGAAACTGATTCCTGTGTTCTGATTTGAGGATTAGTGAGTTCAGGTTCATGAACGTCACCTGCGTTTCAGTTGTTTGCCGTATGAGGTGAGCGTCGAGGAGGCCTTGAAGTCCAGCAGAGGTTAAACATCGCCATCACCAACCTGAAGAACCTCACGGAGCGCGTCTTACACGCCATCATCAGCAACACACACAAACTACCGTACGTGTTTCATGACTGTACACACACACACACACACACACTACTGGTCAAAGGTTAGAGATGTGTATGATCTCTTCTGCTCACCAAACCTTCATTTATTTGTGTTTATATTTAAAATTTACAATAAAAACACATCAAACACTAAATTAGGTCACATCATTCAGCTCCAATTTAGAATTGGCATTTGTGACGGAAGAATTAAAGAGTTGAATTTCAGTAATTATGTACAAACAAATGTACAGCTAATTGTGCTCTTACTTTTACTGATACTAATTACATAACATAATGATTATTGAGGGTTTCACTGCAAAACGACACTGAAAATGCCCCCAAATATTTCCATAATAAACAAAAAAAAGACTGCAGGAAATTTTGGTCTGCAAAAATAAAATATTTATTAAAACTGATTTTTCTAAAAATTTTGATGTTTTCAGGGCTGATTTTATCTTAATCTTTATATTGCAGTGTTTAGCTGTGTCAGAATGGTGAACATGTTCTCACTCACGTGTGTGTGTGTGTGTGTGTGTGTCTTGAACGGTATGGTTTGCGTTACACTGCTAAAGTTTTGAGAGACGCCCTGAAGGAGAAGTTTCCTCAGCCAGTGAGGACGAGCTGTACAAGGGTACTTTATCAACACTCTTATTGTCATATATATATATATATACACATGTATTCGTACCGAAAAGTTTTGATACATGTCTTTCGGTTTGGTTGAGAGAGTTGTAGCCCATGAACCACATTTAACCACCAATAATCTCAATAAGATGTTTTGTTATTTTCGATAAGAAAAATAAAGTCTCATCCCTCAATTCAGTTAATTTTATTACAAATTCAAGCAGTAATGCCGTTTTGTGGCGTGACAGATCGCTGTATAGGCGCCTCAGTTCAAGAGTGAACGCGATCATCACTTCCTCTTTAATACTAGTTACTGAATAAATGAACATCTGAAGGTATGTGGAAAGATACAGTACAACTTACTGAAGTGTGTCTCGTGTAATCGCTCAATCAGTGTAACGGTGAAGCGGCTTGTAAGCAGTATGTCACGCAGCATTTACCTCAGAAATGCCATCCAGTGTCCACAGCTTGTTAGTTCGCTAGAGAAATGAACTCTTTTCGCTACATATATGCACTATATTAGCCTATATATTCATTATATTTACTTCATCTTAAATCTAATCTTAATATATATTTATTTTTAGAAAATTTCATACTATAATATTGCATGTTTTGCATATAGTTATAGGCTAGACTTTATTCGGTATTCGGTAATGTGATAAATCGCGATAATGAATATGCACGATATTGTAATTGTCGGCACTTCAGAATACCGTAAATAATAATTTATTACCAATTATTAATTTTTTATAAAGCAATTAAGAATACTTTACCCATCAATCGTATAAAATGCACAACACCGCTGTATTCTGCGTCAAAAGGACACGCGCTCAGATGTAAACAATCCCAACGTGCACGAGAAGCACATGGCGGAACGAGTGAAGGAGACGAGCTGAATGAAAGTGCGCGTTCACTCTCTGACAGCAGAGGGCGCTGATGGAACAGCAGAAATGCAGCGGTTACCACGGAAACCGTGCAAACAAAGTAACTGCGCTAGTGAAGTTTTTAAAATGCTTCAAACAGCCATTCATTTTTTTGTAATCTCAGTGTTGTTCATCACAGCACCAAATACTGAATACTTAAAAAAGACTTAAAAGGATATTTATTTTCAAACCTAAACATTTTTATATTTTAATCTGGACTACAACATGCCCTAATGATTAGAAATGTTCTGATTATTTGTTATTGTTCAGTAAAACTTTGAAAACATACAGCTTCATTAGTTAACATGTTAATTCATTATCACTGAACTGACAATAAAAATACTTATAAAGTATTAATTATTAATTAATGTTAATTTCTTAGTTACTGTTTAATAACATTACTAAAATCAAAATAACTTATTTAATGGACCTGAGATAAAACTAACAATCATCAGTTGTGTTTCTAAACTAACATTAACAAAAAATAACACTTTCTGTATCAAATGTAGCTATTGCTCAATCTTAGTTAATGCATTAAATAGAGTAAAGTGTTATCTGTTGTTCTTTATAGCCTAATTCTTTTGCATTTTAATCTGTTTGAAAATTTCAGTCAGAGTTGTTTTTGTTTTATTACAAAAGAGTTCTTAAACCTGTTAAACTATGACAAAAATGGTTTTGCAACTTATTTTAATATCGTGATAATACCGTATACCGTGATAAAAGCTTCATCAATTAATCGCAACATGAAAATTTGATACCGTCACATGCCTATTATAGGCTAGTTAGGCTTTTTTTCCAGCGCCATTTTCCACTTGTCAGCTGGCAATCACTTAAGACCTGTTTAACTAAGGCAAACATGCAGGAAAATGTACATTTCAAGAGCTTTGGTGACAAAATGAGCACTTCAGAGACTGTCCTAACCAGCCGCCACACGACAGGATTCTGTTTTTGAAATGGTTTTCTATATTTCTGGGATTTTGCAGCTATTAGTTTCAGGTCACAGAGAGGAACAAGGACATAAATGCACAAAGAAAGTATTTATTGCTTACAGTTTGAACGTTGTTTCCTTTATTCTTTTTAAAATCTGAGGTAAATAAAGTCATGCAAAATGACATTTTAATATTAAGCAAAGCTCAAACAAGTGTATTTCATGACAAAGAGTGTCAGTCACTGAGTATGTGTTTTGTTCAGTTTTGTTTGGTTTTCATGTTTAGCTGCGAACAGAGCCCCGCCCACACTCTGTTATGATTGGCTGTGATTTATGATTGATTTTGTCTTCTTGTGGCTTTCTTATGTCTGGTTAGGACATGATAAGAAAAAAAAAAAAAAAACGCCACCCTTTCACTGCGCTCAACATTAGGATAGGACTGGCACATTTCGCCCCCTAGTGGCAGTTGCACTGAACTTTCAAATTGGTCATGCCTAGCAGTTACCGTCCTTTATTCTCCATGGTAGAATAAATAAGAATTAATTAATATATGCACTTTGGATAAACTACCAACATTACTAAGAAATAAAAAGACTGAATGATGAACTTGATGAGAAACAGAAAATCCTCTAAAGCGTTTAACCCCTGAAAGAATAAAAACCATAAATTAATTTCTGTAGAGATAGTACAGAATAATATCAAAGTGCATTTAACGGGTAAAAACACACACACACACACACAAATTTTTGTCTGAATACAGCACAATGCAAAAGTCTTAGGCCACCATTAGATGTTGTTTTAGCAATGATATAATGAACATATATTATTTTCTCTTTATTGGAATGTCATCAGAAAATGCAGGAAATGTGTTTGCAGTATTTAAAAACAGAAAACAAAACAGGTTTTCGAGGCTAAAGTGGAAAGTATGTAGTGTCCTCCCCTTACACTTGAGCAACAGCAGGAAGCGGCGCTCCTAAACATAAATGGAAAGGAAGGCCAAGAAAACTTTCAAAATCTGATACGTTTCTCAGATTGAAGGGGGTTTTTTTGTTTTGTTTTGGGTTTTTTTACATTTTGTGTACATATTTCCTGTATTTTCCGTTCGTATCGACCAAAAAAAATATGGATGGTCATGAAAACATTGCTAAAACAGACTTTTGCACAGTACTGTGTGTGTGTGTATATGAAATGTAATAAAATGCATAAAAGTGGGCGGTTCTTCTCATGTGATGATTGTTGTGTGATCAGATCGTGGGTAATCTCATCTACTATCGCTACATGAACCCTGCGGTCGTGGCTCCGGACGGGTTTGACGTGGTGGAGTTCGGCGCGGGTTCGGCTCTGCTGCCGGGTCAGCGGCGGACGCTGGGCTCCATCGCTCGCATCCTTCAGCACAGCGCCGCGCTCAAACACTTCCACGGGGACTCGGCGCACCTGCGCGCCCTGAACGAGTACATCACACACACTCACGCCAGGTTCAGGTGAGTGTGACCTCAGAGGAGCAGCTCGGGCCGTGTGCTTCCTGTCTCATCGCTCCGTTCTCTCTGCTACAGGAAGTTCCTGCGCGCTGTGTGTGACGTGCCTGAGCCGGAGGAGCGCTTCAACATCGACGAGTATTCAGAGACGCTGATCCTCAACAGACCCGTGATCTACATCTCCATCAGTGAACTCCTCAACACACACAGTCAGTGTCTGAACATTATTCCTGTCGATGACAAAATGATTCAGTTTTTATAGAAACCTGATTAAAAACGTCCTTATGATAATATTTACATAGTAAATAAAATTGATCAAAAATGCGATTTATTTTTTATATACAGTAAATAATCATTTAAAGATACTTTATATACTTTTGAATTAAGTCTAATCTTGACATCTCTGAAATTATGTATGAATATTAATGTGTATATGTATTTTAGCATAATTTATAAAATATAAAATTAAAAACAATAAAAATGATCAATTAATACCAATTAATCACTCAAAACGGAATTTTGATAAATTATAAAATGTAGTAATTGATCATAATTTATTTAATAATGAACACTCAAATATTTAGTACATAATCATTTTAATTGCACATTTAAAAGGTAGTTTTATGTTAACTTTCATGATTTAATTTTTTTTACTCAAATTAAAAATGCATTTTATTTTTCACAAAATGCAAATATAGTAAAAATTGATAATGCTAATTTTTATTTACAGTAAATAGTCATTTAAATATACTGTAATGAATCAAAAATAAATATACGTTTGACTTGAAAGTCTAATCTTGACATCTCTGAAATTCTGTATGAATATTAATGTTTATATGTATTTTTGCATAATATTTTGAATTATTAAATAAAATTAAAAACAATAAAAAATGATCAATTTAATAATCAACACTCAAAACAGTTGTATATAAACAATTGATGATTAAATTTTATTTTCAGTGGAATGAATTATAAAATATTTATAATGATCAGAATTTGTTTAATAATCAACAATGAAATATTTAATACATAATCATTTTAATTAAAAGGTAGTTTTGTTAACTTTCATGATTTAATTTTTTTTCACTTTATTTTTCACAAAATGCAAATATAGTAAAAATTGATAATGCTATTTTTTATTTACAGTAAATAGTCATTTAAGTATACTGTAATGAATCCTAAATAAAGTCTAAACCTGACAATCTCTGAAATAATATATAAATATTAATGTGTGTGTGTGTGTGTATATATAATTGTTTATTTATTTTTTGCATAATTAATAGTAATATTTTGAATTAGTAAAAGACTTATAATATAGTGCATATATTTCTCCTCTTAAAATGAACATAAAATGAAATTAATTTTCGGCCATATATTTTTGAGTTTTGCTCATGAAGAGATGTGTGGTGTCTTTTTTCTCATTACATTCTATTCAGAATTAAATTCACAAATCTGGTTTATGATTTTATTTTAAGCTGAGGGTTCACCGGCATAGAAACGATATGCATAAATTTATGCTTGTATTTCTATCGGTTAATGGTTTTGATCAGTGAATCGCCCACTCTGTGTTCAGATACTGCTGTTCTGCACACATATTTTAAATAATAGTATATGAACCAGTATGCAGTGATCACAGTGTTTTTTTATGCTGTGGTCACATGACCATGTTTAATTCTGTTAGTCATCCTGAAAATAACATGTTTATTAGCTGTTGTGATTCTGTTGCTGACGGGACTGTGTGTGTTTAGCTGCTGTTGGAGCATCAGGACTGTCTGTGTCCGGATCCATCTGACCCTCTTCAGCAGCTGCTGCAGGATCTGGGCTCAGTGCCGTCGCTTCAGGATCTCGTAGGTACGTCATCCAGAAGATGAAGGTGTTTACCATCCGGAGAGAACTTTTCTAGAAAGTTCAGTTTCATTTCTCCTGATTTTGTTCAAAATGTTTGTTCTTTCGATTTTGCTTAAAGTATATCGGGACCTTTAGAGTTCATCGTCATTGTTCTGGAGCAGATCCAGATCTGTACTGATCTCTCTCTCTCTCTGTGTGTGTGTGTGTGTGTGTGTGTGTGTGTGTGTGTGTGTGTGTGTGTGTGTGCAGGCGAGGGGCAGCTCAACCCCACAGATCCAAGCGTGGAGCAGACTCTGGCCAAGATGGAGGTTTCTCTGACCCTCACCAGCAAGTTTGACGTCTTCAAAAGCTCTGATGACAGGCCTGACGCGCGGGGGATTCTGCTGAGGTGGGCTGCGTCCGTCTGTTCTGCTGATGCTCTGGTGTCTGATGATGATGATGATGATGATGAGTTTGAGTTCATTTCCTGTCTGGTTGTTCTTCAGCACTAAGCAGCTGATCATCGACGTGATCCGAACGCAGCCCGGTGACACGCTCAGTGAGGTGCTTCAAGTCTCCGCCTCCAGAGATCAGGTAGAGATGACTCCGCCCACACACACCTACAGCCATCACTGCACCTGATCCAGTGACTCAGACTGTAGTAAATGTGCGAGGAATGAGGAAATCTTCCAAATGAAGTTAAAAACTTCTGTGTCTGTGTATACACACACATATTTAACTTTAATTGGAAGATTTCCTCATTCCTCTGAATGCTGTAACTATTGTGTGTGTTTTTACATTTTTATATATATATATTATAAATTAATAATTTAAAAAGATAATACTTGTATGTATGAATGATTGTATTTATTTTTAGAAATCGTTGGTTAAATATATATATCATATTTTTTTATTATTGAATAGAATTAAGTTAATAATTAAATAATTTTGCACATTTTTACAGGTAATTATATTCTTACTGTCACTGATACTAATTATTGTTGACTAAAAGCATAAAATTAAATGTTACTAGAATACTGGAAATAAAATAACTGAAACATGTAAACTTGGGTAGAAACTAAAATAATAACACAACTGAAATAAAAACATTTAGAAACAAACATTTATAAATGACAAATACATGACAAAATTACTGAAAATGAACTAAAATTAAAATGAAAACAAAATATAAAAATGAAAACTAATTCAATATATTAATAAAAGGTGTTACATCAATAATAACATTGTTAATTGCATAACATTATTTCATCAGTTTCACTGCAAAACACAAAAAATGAAAAGCTGCAGAAAATTTTGGCCTGCAAAAATCTGAAAAAAGTTCTGTGAAGTCCTGAATATTAGATGATGTGTTAAATTGAGTGTTTCCGGGGCTGATTTTAGATCTTAAAACACTCTTTGTGTGTTCAGGAGTGCAGCACGGTGGATGATGCATCAGCGCTCGAGAGACGCACGGACCCCGGAGAAGATGAAGAGGAACCAGTCGCTGATCGCCGACGGCAGCCTGACGCTGGAGGAGAAGAGGGAAGATCCAGAGGAACCTGAGGAGGCTGGAGGCCGTCGGCACCCTCTGCCCCCCCGACACGCACGCGCAGATGCTGCAGCTCATCGCTAAGGTACCGCGCGGCCGGTGTGTGACGGCGTCGGTCAGGTGTGTGTGTGTGCTGACGGTCTGCTGTGTGTGTGTGTGTGTGTGTGTGTAGGACATCCGTCACCAGCGAGTGTATCGTCAGAGGCGTCAGGCGGAGCTGGTCAAACTCAGACAGACTGACAGTCTGCACTGCAAGAGCTCCTTCCACTCGGAGCAGGTGGATTATTACAGCCAGTACATCAACACCTGCCTGCACAACCTCACCGCCAGGTACACTGCACATCACATGCTCACATCATTTATCCACCGATAATCAGTTTTACTGATATATTTTGTACAGATATTTTTGTTATACATAAAAAGATGCAACGGGGAGTACTGAAGCCACACTAAACTAGCAATGCTTTTATTCAGGCGGTTTAGAATGCTTTATGCTTTTTTTTTTTATTTGATATTACTAGATGATGTTTGTTATTTTACCTGATCAAAGCCTAAAGATTTAAAGAAGTGACTTCACTTTATTATTTTTATTTTATCAGGCTTGCAAATCCCTGTTTTGATGTAGACGTGTGTTTTATTTTGAGAGAGTGAAATTACAGTATTGGAAAAATGTTAAATGAAATGGTTAATTTGCTCGTTCAGTGCTGTTATTATAACTGAAAAAACTAATAAAACAAACATCGGATCAGTATATTGGATCAGTATCAGTATTACAGTATTGGAAAACAGTGTTTAAAAGAACAGTTTGTTTGATCTTTCAGTGCTGTTATAACTCAAAATAATAAATTAAATATCGGTTTAGTATATCGGTATTGTGGTATTGGAAAAAAGAGTTAAAACCGTTTGTTCGCTCATTCAGTGCTGCTGTTATAATTGTCAAGCTAATAAAACAAACAAATATCGGTTCAGTATATCGGTATTACGGTATTGGAAAAAAGAGTTAAATAAAACCGTTCGCTCGTTCAGTGCTGTTATAACTGTGAAAAACTAATAAATAAATATCAGTTCAGTATATCGGTATTACAGTATTGGAAAAAAGTGTTGAATAAAGCAGTTCTTTCGCTATTTCAGTGCTGTTATTATAACTATCAAAAACTAATAAAACAAATATCGGTTCAGTATATCGGTTATCGGGCACAAAAAACATGCAAATAATTGATATTGGTTATAAAAAAAATCTATATCTGTTTATCTCTATTTTTATTCATATTTTGAATCAGTTTTGTATTTTTATCATTTTAAAGTTTTAGTAATTTTGTATTTTTTGTCTCTTAGTTTTTAGGTTTTTTTTTTCAAATGTCTTTAGTTTTTATTAATTTTTATTTACGTTTTATTTTTTAGTATGTCTTGTTAAAATAAATGAAAATAAGAAACGTTGCCTTGGCAACTAGCTGCTATAAAGGTTTTTTTTTAATATTTTTATTTCAGTTAATGGTTATTTTAACATTACATTAATTGAACTGTAATCCTGCGAGTACCAGCACAAACACACACACAGATTTCACAATCTAGAACTGACTCTGATTGATAAACTCTTGACTTGATTCAGTATCGCTGCATTACTGTAGTGTTCCAGACTCAAATCTGAGACTTCGTTTCGTATCAAAAGTATCAAATCACAAATATTACTGTGATTATTGGATGGCAGGAGCTACAGATAATGTTCAGTGAAGTTTTGTTCACACATCAGCTGAAAACAGCACAGACTAAAAGACCGATTCTTGAGATTTAAGAATCAATATCGGTGTTTGTGTCTCTGTCCGTCAGTAAAGTCAACGGGAAGAAGGTGTCTGATAATAAAGGGAAGAAGAAGCAGTCGGCTCTCACGTACACGGCTGCACGTCTGCATGAGAAAGGAGTTCTGCTGGAGATCGAAGACCTGCCCGTCACACAGTACGACACACACACACACACACTGCTGCATGCTGATTGGTCAATACTGTCATGATCAAATATATCATGAGTGAGCGATTCAGATCCAGACTGATTCAGTGAAATGAGTTGAATGAACTGAACAACTCAATGTGTGTTCATGTGTGTTCAGTCATTGAGGAACTACGCAATACAAACATGATTATAAGTGTGTGTGTGTGTGTGTGCAGGTTCAAGAACGTGATCTTTGACATCGTGCCCACTGAGGAGGACGGGACCTTCCTGGTGAAGGCTCGTTTCATGGGTGTGGACATGGAGAGATTCCCTCTCAAATATCAGGTGACGTGATCATGTGACATATTTTGGCTTTAATGGTGTTTGTGTGTCCTTGAGGATGAGACATGAGCGATAATGTGTGTGTGTGTGTTTGCAGGATCTGCTGCAGCTCCAGTATGAGGAAGTCGCCGTGATGAAGATGTTCGATAAAGCCAAAGTCAACGTCAATCTGCTCATCTTCCTTCTCAACAAGAAATTCTTCAAAAAGTGAAGCGTCACGCGTTATATTGTTATAATCTTACAGAAACACTCCAGATGAACGTGATTCTTTCCCAGAGTAATAACTCTTTGAGCAGCCCATAAGTCATTGCTCAAAGCACATGTGTTTTATTAACCAAAATAACTCTGGATATATTCAAACACTATCATACACTACTTATATTCATGTATTCAATCATGGGCAAATACTTTATTAGAGTGAATCACAGAGAATCGGTTCGTTCACACACTGAATCGATTCCGCTCCGTTCGGTCCAGTGCTGTGGTGTGCGGTTCAGTCAGTGTGGTCAGCTGCTCAGGCTCTTTTAAACACTGTTTTCTAAACTAACTGTGTGTAAATATTTTCTGTCGTTTTGTTTGTTTTCTCTTTCTGAAATGTCTTTGTATTCTCTTCCTGTCCTCACATGTTTTTAGGTCATTATAAGTCTCCAAAACACTATTTGTGTGCTTAATGCAGGTTAAATAATAAAAGACTTTGCATGAATAAAAAGTGTTTGTGTGTCTTTGTGCACGTTCTGCTCACGGTAGAGTATTTAACCCTCTGGAGCTGCTCACGTGGCCGTCAAAAATTACCTTTTTTTTTTTTTCAATGAAATTAATGTACTATTTTTTAGTCCAATATTTTTTTATTTAATATTTTGTATTTTTATGGGATTATGGTACTAAATTATATTGAAATAGTTATCCATAATTTTTATTTTTTGAGCATAGAAATTTCCAACTTTAAACTGTCATAAATAAGTTTTTTTTTTTAAAGAAGACACTCGGCAGATTATTGGGTAAAGTGAAGAGGAAAAAAAAAAAGTGAAACAAAAAAAATATGCGTAAAAGAAGTTTGCGTAAAATACTATTTTTAAATGTTATATGAAATGTCTATTTTTCCAAAACATGTTGTTCTCTAAAACTGAAAATAAATTAAGTTGTTCCAAATTTGAAGTTGATATCTCAAAAAATGAGCTTTCAGTAAGAGTTGTTTGGGCGCAGTACCAAACGCTTCCACTAGATGAAATTCGTTTCCCATTCATTTTTGACCCGCGAACACAAGTGTGACTTTTTAACCTTTCCGAATCATGAAGAAATGCCAAAACCTGTACCAAGTTTCATTCCAATGAAGTAAAAAAATTCTAAAAAATAAAACGTAATTTTTTTCTGTCAAAAATGACCAAAGACCACCAGAGGGTTAATACTTTTATAATTTTTTCTTTATTTTACTTTATTTATTTTAGTTTATGAAGGTAATCTTTTCTTTTCATCAGTTTGCATTCTTTTAAATTAATATTTTAAAAAGTCAAATGCTAATTTTTTTTATGCAAAAGTTTTATTTGTGTGATCTTCAATCTTTTGTCATGTTTATCAGTGGATGAATCTGATTTGATGGTAAAAAATTAAATGAAGCAACAGCTATTTTATTTGGGCTTACCAAATTGTATTTAAATAAATAATTTTAATATCTTTTGTTTGGTTTTTATGCATTTTATTAGTTTTATGGGGATTTCTATGTCTTAAGATATTAGTTAAAATAGAGTTGAGCAGAATAACTTGCGTGTGTCAGTAAAAATCCCGTTTATTAAATCCATTAAAGTCAATGGAGTTCATTCTGTTAATTCTCATATTATGTTCTTATAAATTTCATGAAATTATATATTTTAATAACATTTCTCATAAATATTGATAAAAAATATATTGTCTTGCATTACACTGATTTTTTGCTTTAGTTCTTGTAACATTTTAAATTTCAAAGAATTTCTAAATGCTTTAATTAATAAAAAGGGGTAGATAATAATAATAGCGTGGTAAAAACATGGTAACATCAAAACTTTGAAGAATTATTGATCAGATACAATATGGTTTTAGTTGAAAAATACATTACGAGGTTAATTTTATCATTCTGTTCTAGAGCACTATATGTGTTTTAGTATGTGGTGTTTTTATAAACCTGTATTTTAGGGACACATTTGTACCCAGAAGTGAGCTAAACCTGACAAAACCTTCTTTTGGGCACGTCCTTATTTGTAAAAATAGTATGTTACAGTATTTATAACTAGCTGTCATTTAGAGAGCTTGAGCAATCGTGTGTGGGTGTGTATTATCTCTATCATAACTCACAGGACAGATGAATTACTGTATTGTTGATGTGATCCGTGACGTCACACACTCACACACACACACACACACACACATTCTCCGCATGTTTACAGGTAGAGTTTCTGCTGATTCTCACCTGAAGAATGACAGAAAGAGCAGACAAGAACGACATCAACATCGAGGTAAAACAATCTCAACATACAATGATGTAACTTTACACTGCAGATCTGAGCTTTAGTTTTAGTTTTAGTTGAGGAATAAGTCAGAAAATATCTTTAATTACTCATGGTGATGTTGAAGCTTCTTCACATGCAGGTTAAAAACATTTAAAGGAATGATAACAATAAGGTTTCTTTTGTTGACATTAGAACTAAATGAGCTTCTACAGCATTTATTAATCTTAGTTCATGTTAACTGTAACATTTACTGAAATATGTTTAAGATCACAAGTCTTAATGCACTGAACTAACATGAACCTGAATATTTTTATTAACTAACATTAACAAATGTTAATATATGCTTTGAAATATATTGCTGTATTGTATGTTAGTTGATTCATTAACTTATAATGTTAACAGATTAGACATTACTGTAAGGTGTTACCAAAGGAATTAATGATAATCATGAAGGCTAGATGGATTTGTGCTGCTAAAATGAATGATTCAGCTCTGATTTGACCCATAAACTCAAATCGCTGAATAAAACAAAAGAATCACAAGTGATTCAACTCAAAGCTTCAGACATAAAGCTAAATTAGGATCAATTAGATGATCGGAGTGTGTGAGAGTCTCGAGTCATCGCAGCGACGGCGCAGGTTCATCTGGTTTGTTCAGTTGAAGAATGTGTGAACAATGACTGAAATATCTGCACAGAAAACATGTGATCCTCAAACTTATTTCACTCTCTAAAGTGTCTGAAGATGTCGAGAAAAATGGAGGTGATCATCAACCCAGCGGCTCCGCAGGATCAAGCCGCGTGTCCCGTTTACATCACGGAGTCGAAGCCGGGAGACTCGCCCGGAGTGACGGGATTCCTGAAGATCAACCCGGCGGCTCTGGGGGTAAAACTGACCATCGACACTCTTGACTAGTACTGAGACTCTCTGGTACAAGAAAAAACATTTCACGTGTCTTTTATCCGTCAGTGGCTGGAGATCCTGACCGGAGCCGTGGGGTTTGGACTCGTCTTTTGGAATTATGAACGATGGTTTTTAATACCAACTTGCTATGTAAGTCTTTAATTTTTTTATATATATATATATATGAGCAATATCACGCTTGCAGCCGTACAATACGGCTGTATATCAGCTTGGCTGTAGGTAATCACAGTGCTGATATACAGCTATAACGCACGGCTACGAGTGTGATATTGCGTTTATACAACAGTTCGACGACACAAGTGTGTAAATAAATAAGAACAACAACTGAGTGTCTTTAAAACCCTCTTTTGTGAGGAACTACTTCCTTCCGCCACAGATTCAGAGTTTAACAGTTGAGCCCAAGATCTGTTACTAATTATAAAACGTTACTTCAGAACTAGTAATGAATGAACGCTGAGTCGCTTCATTGAAACTCAGTGTGTTATATGCTATTATGAGAGAGAGATCGACTAAACAAGCATTCATTCTTCAGGTCGATGTCCATCATAATATATCCATTATAAAAAAATCAGTTTGAATGTCCGTTGAGGAAAGCGATATCTTTGTCTTTTTAACCCTCTGGCTCTCTTTGTTTAGGAGTCACACTTGCCTTCTTTACGGTCAAAAGTGACCGAAGCCTTGAAAAGTAACTTTTTTGTTTTTCAGGAAAAAAACCAATGTAATATATTTTTGTTCAATAATATTTTTTGATTATTATATAAAATTTTAAGGGTATTTTATGATACTATGCAATATTTATAATTTTTTTTATTAGTTATTTTCCCCCATTGAAAATAATAATAAAAAAATTAATTTCTAACATATTTTTAAATTATTTTTCAATTAAAGCAGTATTCCATTTTTTCTGAAGGTAGATTAGTGCCATCTGGTGGGAGTAAAAAAGAAAAACTTATGCAATGACATGTTGTAACCACTAGATTCCTATAGAGCTCTATAGAAAGTGGATTATAAATTCTCTAGTGGTTTTTGGACACAAACACTTATTTTTATTAAGTTTTGGATTTGGATTTATACTCAAAAGAATACTTTTTGTCAAGGTTTAGATTTTTTTTATTTGAAATGTTGATTTGAAGTGTCGGTTTTTGCATTAATTTTACTACAGTCAAACCTGAACACAGAGGAGGACATTTTGTCACACATAACATCAAAATTCAATAAAAAAAAATACAACAAAAATGAATGGGTATGTTTTATTACAGGTTAATAAATCTGGGTCTGATCTGATTTCATATGTTGGGTATGTCTATTTTGCACTTTTGACATTTTAAAATGTCCCCCCTTCATTGCTGTGCACTTTTTTTCAGCACAGTGTCTGATTTGTAGTTTGTACCAACAAAAGATTCTCTGAGTTTTAGAATTTTTTCGTATTTCCCATTCATTTCCTATGTCGGCCATTTTTGACCGAAAAGAAGGTAAATGTGACTTCTTTTTTTTTTTTTTAAGACCCTTGAACATGTCCAAATCATGTCCTTGATTTTTTGTGTTTCATATTGCTAATGCGACAAAAGTCACCAAGTGTCCTCATTCCAACAAAGCTACGATTTCTAACATTTCAAAATATAATATTTTTTGGTCAAAAATGACCGTAGAGGGCCAGAAGTTAAAGGGATTTCCCACAGCTCTAAAACAACATCCTCGTTCTGACTCACTCATAGAGTCTCTGCCACCATCTAATAATATTTATTGAACAATATTTAAATTATCAACAATAGCAATTATAAAAGTCATAAACACAAGCAAACAATCAAATAAATAAAAAACACAAGCAAACAACTTACAAAAGTAGCATTCTAATACAGAATTAAGGTTAAATATAGCCTGAAAATAGTTATGAAATTTAATTTTCCCCTGGAACAAGTAGTAGATTAATAAGACCAAAGATTGCCCATTTAATATACCCCAAATTAATTATATTTTGAACCACTATCTACATAAGAGTCAGCAGCAAATCCCTGAAGCACTGGCCGAGATGAAGCTGTTCTCAGCGGGTACTCGAGCTCTGAACGACCGCTGATGGCCTGGAGCTCACATCTCTGAAAACAAATAGTAAAATAGGCGCTATAATTAAATATGAGTCACATATTTCAGGTCTAAACAATTACATTCTCACCTAAAAAACTCTTAAAACTACAGTTCGTGGCACAACAAGTGTAGTATTTGTAAAAAATACGGTGGATTTGCTCGACCGCAATGACAGTCGCTTCAAGCGGAGTGATACAAACTGTGAAAAGGAAGGAGTGCTGTTATCACAGCCAATCAGATTCGATAACTAGAAAGAACTGTTGTATAAATATATATAAATTTGATAAAAAATACAGTAAAAATTGTGAAATATTACAATTTAAATTGTAAATGATTTCTGAAGGATCATGTGACACTGAAGACTGGAGTAATGATGCTGAAAATTCAGCTTTGATCACAGGAATAAATTACACTTTACTATATATTCACATAGAAAACAGCTGATTTACATTGGAATAATATTTCACAATTTTTACTGTATTTTGTATGTTGACCTCCAGGAGGACGCAGATTTGTTTTACATGTCAATAAATGATCTTTATTACTATATTGAGCTGTAAATGTTGATATTTCTGTCTGTTTAATGTTGTTTTGTGTCTGTAGTTGATTTTGAATGGAGTTATCACAGCCACAGCTGCTTGTACCCGTAACGCGTGTCTGGTCAGTATGAAACATCGTCTTCATTTAGAAGGGTTTATCAGAATCAGAAGTGGTTCTGACTCATGTTTGTTCAGGTGGTCACCGCTCAAGTTCTGAACCTGCTCAACATCCTGAGCGCTCTGATCGTCTTCATCATCTTCTTCTTGTTGTTATGTCGCGTCGTCTGTGCGTGTGGTGAGTCTTTCTCTCTGATGTTAGTGTGGTTCATGAATGTTTCTGAATACTGAGGAGTTTCTGATTTATCTGGTTGTTGTAGTTTTTGGCTCCGTCTCTGGGTCCGACAGACATCGCTTTCATGGCCTGTAACGTTCTGGCGATCATCTACTCCCTTATCATCTTCGCGACCTCATGCTGCTGGTGTAAATCGGTAAATCAGTGTTTCTTTGAGTTTTCAGCATCATCTGTGGCGGGTTTCAATCTTTCTGAAGATAAATATGATCATCCGTGTGCCAGGGGCCTAAAATTAAAAAGGCAGATTTATATTTTAATTTACAAAGACCTGATTTATAATGTGAAAATGAGTTTTATAAATATATATATTATAAATACATTATATTTAGTTACATTACTTCATTGCGACTCACTGTCGTACTGCACTGTTAGATGTAATTCAGATGTATTTTATTAATTCACATAAATATATATTTATATTATGTTTATAAAATGCATTTATTTAAATCAAATTATTTTAATAAATTTATTGCAGTAAAATGTATTTAATTTGCTACATTTGCACACTGCTTTTCTTTTTTTTTATTTAAATCAAGTTATTAAATTATTTTAATTTTATATAAATATGAGAATTTTACCTTTTAAAATTGACTTTTATTTATTTTAATACTTTTTATTTATTTTTAATTAAATTAAATTATTTTATTTTAATCTAACATAAAAAATTAAATTTATTTAAATAAATACTAAATGTTTAATTTTAATTAATTTTTATCAAGGTTCAAGGTTGTTTTATTTATATAGCACAATTTTTTCTTGCAATTTCTTGCAACTTTTATCTTAAACCAATTTAATTATTTTTATTTAAACAAAACTTTTTTATTTTTATCAATATTCATTCATTCATAAATTTGGTTTAATCTAATGTATTAATATTTATTTAAATAAACTTTAATTTAAAATTTATTAAATTATCTATTTTAATAATTTAGTTTAATCTCATTTTTTTTTTTTTATATTTTTACACTGCTTTTTATTTAAATTAAATTGAAATCTGATGTAAAAAAAAAGTATTTAAATACATAAATATTAAACTATTAATTTTAATAAATTTTTATCTTAATCAAATTTAATTAGTTTAATAATATTTAGATTTATTTATTTTTACATTTACACTGCTTTTCTTATTTTTATTTAAATCAAATTTTATTTAATCATTTTTATATATTTATTTTAATTAAGTTTGATTTATTTATTTTAATTTTTTTTTAATCTAATGCATTAAATAAAATGTTATGTAATTAGAAATTAATATTTATCTTAATCAAATTGAGTGAGTTTCATATTATTTTGGTTACACTGCTTTTCCTATGTTTATCTATGAAATATCTGTTTGTCTGCAGAGGAAGCGTCTCATGGTGATCCACATGAGCACAGCGTCACCTGCACCTGCAGTGGTCAGTGATGTCGTGGACCAGCCGCGTACCGCATCATCACCGCCATCCTACTACAGTCCGATCCCGACTTCAGAACCACCGGCCTATGAGGTGAGGACCAGAGTCAAGTCTTCAAGCACTCTTTAAAGTGCTCCATTATACTCTTTAGGATATTATATTATTTGATCAAACGGTTTCAGACACTGAGAGAAAAGAGCAGATGTTGCAAATGAATATCAGGAGAAAATGAAAGAGTTTCTGTGTTTCTGCAGGACGAGCGACGCTCGACGCTCTCTAGAGCTTCTGCTGAGAGATGGGACATGAGAAGATGGAAAGATGAACTGCATCGCAGCAGAAAACCCATCCAAGTCTAAGACATTAATTTATTCCAGATCAATCTATGCTCTAAAGTAGAGCTTCAGTGACCCGTGTTTGATTCGGTCCCAGAGCTCAATCTAGGGCCCTTATTAGTGCATCGGTCGATCTGCTGTCGCTATCAGACATTATGCACATTAGAATCATTTCTAATTTATCTTGTTTTAAAAGCAAACTTGAAGTGCGGTGTTTTTGAGATGTCAGTATTTCTGTCGGGTTGGAGCTGTACTTGCATGACTGAAAATAGCTGTCGGAGTGTGTTCATGATCGTTCCTCGCCTGCGGACAGTGAGAAACTCATTCAAACACGCTGAACTCACTCAAGACTCATGAAGAAGTGTCTGGAGCTGATTCTGCTCTCAGGACAGTCCCTCCGTCTCTGACATGCTCTTCTTCTGTGCAATTTTATTTAAGATTTATTTTTAGTTCTTTTTAATGCATTTGAATGTTTATGTACATATATGTCAGCTGCGAAGCACTTTATAAACAGTTTTAAAGGTGCAATATAAAGTTCTTTTATTATTTTATTATTTTTTTGTTTTGCCATCTCACAGTTAGGTGATTTACTCGTTGTTGTTTTTTAAAGTCTCTTCTGCTCACCAAAGCTGAATTTATTTGATCAAAAATACAGTAAAAATTGTGAAATATTATTCCAATGTAAATCAACTGTTTTCTATGTGAAAATATAGTAAATTGTAATTTATTCCAGTGATCAAAGCTGAATTTTCAGCATCATTACTCCAGTCTACAGTGTCACATGATCCTTCAGAAATCATTCTGATATGATTTTCATGCTTCAGATTTCTTTGGAAATCCCAAAAATCTGAAGCAGCACAACTGTTTTCAACACTGATAATAATATAATAAATGTTTCTTGAGCATCAAATCATCATATTAGAAATATGACTTTCTTCTTTCAGGTGAATACAATCGGAGATATATTAATAATCACCCTGAGTCTAAAGCTTTATAATGGCAGTGAACGGAAACCACATGTTTGAAGCATGAAAAAAGGTTCATCCATCAATCATAAATGGACTCCACATGGCTCCGGGTCGCGTCTGGTGTAGGAACAGTGTAACGCCTCTCGCAGCTCAAAACACTTATGATGCGTTCACACCAGACGCGAATGAAGCGCGAGTGATTTACATGTTAAGTCAATGCAAAGACGCCATAGACATCCTGCGGCGCGAATTGAGCGTTTCGGGCGAATTGCGCAAGTTGAAAAATCTGAACTTTGGCGTATGTTCGCGCCGCGTTAACCAATCAGGAGCTTGCTCTAGTAGTGACGTGTGATTACGACGTAGAGAGCGGAGGCTGAAATCTGAAACAACAATGCAGGACAAAATCATCGTTGCTGTCTGTGGATACCCGGAGCTGTACGATACATCTTCGTACTTTTACAGAAACAGGAATAAAAAAGGATCTTGCTTGGAAGAAAGTGAGTGAGGAGGTCAGACAATCTGGTAAGTTGTAAAAAACGCTCTTTAATCAGTTTGAGCTATATATTATATAGGCTAGCTAAAGCTGGTAAATTGAACTTATTCATCGTATTTTACAACTATTTTCTTGCTGACGAGTTGATGTGTTATTCAGAGGAAGTGTGAAGAAGTGGAAGAGTCTGAGGGACACATACATTCCCATGACGCGAATTTGCATCTGTTGTGAAATGAATTTCATGCGTGAATGAAGCAAGTAAACTCAAATTTACATCGTGTCTACACCAGAAATAGCACCGAACATGACAAACCAACCATTGCAAAGCACTTTGACTATGTCAGAAATAGAATAAGGAGTTTACTGTCGGGAATTTGTTGTCACATCTCGCCGAGCGCCTGGCTTCGTTGACTGCGCGCGCATCTCCACAAACGGACGAGAATTTTATATTTGACACGCTCGCCGTTGTTCTGTTCTTTGAAACGACAGTGAGACTCGGAGAAGCAGGAAGCAGCGGTGAGAAGAAAGGTACACGTGACATATGTTTATTGTAGTAACCTTAAACTTAACAAAAAAGGAAAAAAGAATCGTGTAAAACCCAGTAAACCGTGATATTACTTTCGACATTAGAACAAAATATATGGATATGAAAACATTAATGATCTCTTAAATGTTTTCTTATTCCACTAAACATTTTCATTTAGTTTCGTAAACATTTTTTTTTTATTAACATGGACCTATTTTCATTAAAAGGGATTTTTTCTGGTATTGTAGGCACATTTTGTAAATATAAGCAACTAGTTTAGCACAAATTGGGTGCCGGTGTGGTGTCGACGTACATACTCGGCCAGATTCGCCTCGCATTCGTGCATCTTCGGATGCGGAGCCGCGCGGAAAGTTACAAAATTTGCCGTGCACACTAGGCTTGGGCGGTATCCAAATTTTGATACCGTCAAACCTCCTCCCTATTTTACCTCGGTACGGTATTACCGTGAGTAATTAAAAAAATATGACGTAAGGCTCAGACAGCATCACCAACTGTTGGCTTGTGCCTAAACCGTTCAGAAACTGAATACCAAACACTAATACTGAAACAATAACAAAATAACATGCACAACAATATTAACAACTTTTATTAGCAACAAATAGCAGTTTATAAAAAAGTGCAAATACAACAGTCAAACAGACTTAAATGAACATAAACATCCAGGACAGTTTTCGCGCAGAGACGCGCACACAAATCAATTAAATTAAATCACACCGCCTGAACAACTTTTAATAACAAAGAGCAGCTTATAAAAAGTGCAAATAGACCCACAACAGTCAACCAGAGTTGAATTAA
This sequence comes from Culter alburnus, assembly GCA_028476615.1. Classification (NCBI taxonomy): domain Eukaryota; kingdom Metazoa; phylum Chordata; class Actinopteri; order Cypriniformes; family Xenocyprididae; genus Culter; species Culter alburnus. Next base: position 25,104 of record JAOTNS010002741.1, read on the forward strand.
CATAAACATCCATATTATAAAAATATTTCAAAGCAATAGGCCTAAATAAAAACTTCTTCTTTCCAGTCTTCTTTCCAATATTGTTTTTAACGAAAACCAAATAAAAATACCCGAATCAATTAATAAATAAAAATAAAAGTGCGAATAGGAACGAATGGCAAGTGGCATCAAATCTAGTCAAGATTTTTTGCTAGAAAAATCAGCATGTTTACTTTGTCCGGCGTTAACAGGGCACGTTGTGGACCGACAACTTTACCTGCGGTGCTGAAAACGCGCTCCGATGGTGTGCTTGTGGCACAGACGCACAGGTACTTTCGTGCCACTCGCTACATCTGGGAAAACGCCCGGCAGCATTTTCCCTCCAGAGAAGTGGGTCCTCGTCTCTTTGAGTAACTGGCTCCAAACAGTAGGCTGTTATTTCAGCTCCGATTCGGTCCTCTACGGTGCGGATGCAGACGGGACCTGCCATTGCATCGGCTTTTTTTTTTTTGCAGCATACTTCCCAGAGTCATCTTTTTTCGTGAGGGTTCGGGTTGCGCCTCTCCCTCTTCCACTCTGATGGCCACTGGACCCGCTGCCTCTAAACTCACGATCTCAGCCTGTAATTCAGCCTTGGTCTCAGCCAATGCGTTGTCATCCGTCTCATATCCTCCACGGTAACACATTGTCCCTGCAGAGCTGTAGTATGGGGAGGATACAAGAACTGGTCACATAATTTTCTCCTGACAAAATATCAGTGAAGTCACCGACTGGTTTCAGTGCTTCATGAGACTATGTTATGGGAGTCCCAAGTCCACTTGCTTCTTGTGGAGTTCATGCTTACGTTGCCAGCTGTGTGAAAAGGCCCCGACAATATTACGGCATTTTCCGAGGGCGCGCTCGGTTTTTTTTGCCTCTGGTCATGCAATGCGTTTGTGACAGCCAAGTTTAGATTGTGACCGAAGCAGTTAAGCCACGGCCAATGCAGGGACCTGACTGCGGCACAAATGTTGGCAGCGTTGTCAGTGGTTATGGCTGAAAGTTTTTTCTCGTCAAGTTGCCATTCCTGAAGTTGCAGCTCTGAGCGCAGCAGCAAGATTGTCCGCCGTATGACTCTCAGGAAAATATGTAGTTTGGAGGCATTTGGATTCAAGTTTCCAGTCAGGTGTAATCAGGGCTGGAAATGGCTGAGATTCACTGGGGGGACTCTATATGGGAAGGATTTTTTTTTTTTTTTTTTTTTTTTTTTTTACTTTCAATGACTTTTCAGATGTATTTAAATATAAAATATTATACAATTATATAATTATATAAATATATAATAATTATAATAATTATATAATAATTATATAATATAATTAAATAGTGTTTACAATTCTCCCATGATTCTGAATAGACAACTAAAAAAAAAAAAAAAAAAAAAAGTAATTTACTGATTCTGACATCATGTTAGTTGCTGCAGTCTATTTACAAAAAACATTAATTATTTTGAATGAATTATTATTTTATAAAAATCGGTTTGAATAAATGATTCAATGACTCAATTATAAAGATGTCACTTGTTTCATAGATGAATCAACGTTTTTGAACAATTCTTTGTAATGAATGAATCAATGACAAATATATTTTTAACAATCACCTACTGGTTGCCACCTACTGGTGTAATGATGTAATTGATGCAATCTTTATTTGAAGTATCAAGTTACTTTCAAAGGGTAATTTACTCTATTTTGTTCACTTCCGTTTGGGACTGGTTGTCTTCCTTGGTTGGGAGGAGTTTGGGTTTGCTCCTTCGTGAGTTTTATTTATTTGTTTGTTGGTTTATTTTTGCAAAATGGTCCACACATGCAAAGTTGATTGATAACACAACTGCAATAAAGTAACAGCCTATAGTTAACAATTAATTGTTTACAAAGTACCATGGGAAGTCAAACTATCTACTTAAAATGTTCTTATACCGAACTTGTTGATTCTTGGAATACAGCTAGGTTTTTCCTAATAAGCATATCTGTCATATTAGCAGAACACATTTTACACACTAACAAACTAATGTTTAGTCAATAATTCAAGAAGATCCATGATTCTAACTTGTACTTGGCCTTTCTTCTTCTTGTAATTGTTTAACCATAGCATTTGTTACAGTAAGAATATAATTAAAGCTAGACCATTGATGGCTCCTCATTGCATGCTTAGGGCAATGTTAACTTTTTTCTTGAACAAGTTAGTTAAAATGTACCACAATAAATACAATAGAACGTGATAAATTCTAGGAAAGGTGGTCATGAGAAGTTTAAAAAGCTTGCAGAATCATCATCATGTTTTCCCCTCTTTGCATCTCTTTGGCTTTTTAGATCATGATTACTTTCTCCATAACGTTTTACTACATTCTGAATAGAATTCAAATGAAACCCATTTGAATTCTATTGAGAACGTTCTATTTTACCATAGGAACGGCTCGCGCAAATCGTATCACACTTTTGGAGCGCGCTGGTGAACGCGCCTGCGGTGATTCGCGTGCGGTGCGCCACTCATGCTTATAAAAGCTCCGAACGCACGATATATACAATTAATTAACAGCCTGATTCTATGTTTCGGTGTGGTGGTTAGATCGAGTACCAGCAACATGTGAGAAGTGCCGGTATGCAAGACAAAGCGTGGGTATGCTACAGATTAAAGTGCCGGTGCGTACCGGCCACATCGAGCACTGAGTAAGATCGCATGGGTGTTTGAATTCAGATTGCGATCTTTTTATGATTAATCATGCAATTTTATTGCGCAATGTTTTTGCGCTGAATCGGTTTCGTTGGCGTAGTGTAAATGCCTACAGAAATCCCTTCATTTCTATAAAAAAATCAAACCAAATTTGAACTGGAACGCCGTCCCCCCTTGAAATTCACTCCGGGGACGCCGTCCCCCCGCGTTACCCCCCATTTCCACCCCTGTGTGGACAGTCAGGGACATATATGGTGTCATGTTAACTGACGACCACATGTCAGTTGTTAAGGAATAACTGTCTGCTGCTGACAGCAGCACTTGAACATTGTCTCTAACTTTACTATATAAATGTGGGACGGCTGTTTGTGAGAAATGTTTCCGTCCAGGCAGCTCGTACTGGGCATCTAGGACCTTTACCATGTCCTTAAAGGACTTTTTTCCACTGTGTGGAAAGAGACCATTTCCTTCGCCAAGTATTTTGTCACTGCATCAGTACAGGTTTTCCAACGGACACTGTCCCTTTTGTACTTTGTTGTTCTCCCGAAGGCCCCCATTATCGTTGGCGTACTGGCGGTGGACCTAGATGTTGTTGGTTCTGCATCGGAAGGCGCTGAAACTGTTGCACTGAGTGAACTCGGGTCCATCCTCGCAGCAGTGAGTGGATGATGGTTTCGTATATGCAACCTCAGGGTCGAGGTATTTCCATCTCTCGCGGTCACCTTTTTGTTGCACAATTTGCAAATTGCCTCGTCCGTATTTACCGCCTCTCCCTTCTCGTTCGGTCGAAACCCGAAATACTGCCAAACTGCAGAAGTCGTGTTCTTTTTCGAGACCAGGGCTGGGTTTCCCAATAACGATGTATCTTAGCTCTTAAGAGCGCTTTCTACGTGCGAGGTTACGAACGCTCGCTGCAATTCCACGTGCGTATATACACACACAGTCAAACCCCAATTTATTCAGACACCTTGAACATTTAATTCATTAGCCTATTACAGATTATTCACTATAGTTTTTTTTTTTTTTTGTAATCGTAATAAAATATGACAAGATCTCAAATAACACTTTAGCAAAACATGGTCAGGTCAAAGTGTCTAAATAATTTTTGGTTCCAAATTTGTATCAATTTTACTGGTCAGTCCACTGTATGAAGAATTTTTGGGTATAATATGTCAGTTTATTTATATAAATTTGAATATATATATATATATATATATATGTGTGTGTGTGTGTGTGAAATCAATCAAACTTTGATTCAGTTTTTGAAGTTAATATCTAAACTTGTTTATGTTTTAAAATTTAGTTTATGGTTGAAAAAATTCAGTCATTTCAGAAACACTTGGAAGAACTCCTATAGTATTTCATAGAGCTTTAGGCCATGGGTGGTAGGCCTATATAAAGCCTATATAAAGGGTATATATTAAGGGTGACAGTAGCACAAATTATGTATTTCATCTAGCCAATTTCTACAGGTGTACAGACAAATTTTTTATTGCAGACATGTTTTATCTGCACTATTTATGACATCATGTGTATTTTTATTTTTTTATTTTCTTCCCTTTTCTTTTCATATTAAACAACAAAGAGTATTTAAGAGGAATACAGTCAAAACCTTAGCTATGTTATACACATTGAATGAAGGTGTAATCTGCCGGTTGTCCTGTAGGTGACCTCATAACTCTGTCTTCTTACGATGCACAGAGCTTTACGATTACTCCAGAGCACTCGTAGATCTACGATCATTTTCAAGATGGATAGAAGTGCATTGTTTTTTGTCTCATTGTTATAAGTGCATTGTTTTTTTATGACGGTATTGAAACTGACTCCCGCGGTATAACATTACTGTATTACCGCCCAAGCCTAGTGCACACCACTATGTGAAATGGGTTCGTGCACCCAAACCTTACGGACGCGTCAAGTATAGCACTCAAACCCCTTTATCTCCGTTCTGCTTAACCGTCGGTCTCGCACCATCTGTCATGTTCGTAGTTTTTTAAAACTTTTTACTCGTGTTTGTAGTTTTATCCTCATCCACAGCGCAACAGGTTGTGGGCAATATTAGCCGTTGATTTGGGACATACTAATTCTGTTTTCGAATACTAGAGGGTGACGTCACTTTCCCGCCAGAACGCGCTCCCTCAGCTGGACTGAGTGGAAAAAGAACCTGACAAGACAGAGCAGGTTAAAACAAAGTCTCACATTTCAAATTTTGTCATTTTTAAAGAAATGTAAACAATAAAAAACCGTTTTGTTTCAGGGTTTTATTTTAGCTCCTCCTCTCCTTCTCTCGCTCATAGCAGACGAACGGTTGGAGGGGCGTGGTTTAAGCGTTACAAATCAAAGCCGTCACACTGACGTCATCAGAGAAGGAACGCCATTCCAGACCGGAAGTAACTTTTCAGATTTTGATTAAAGATTACCACAACAAACCACGTTTTTTTCTTTGTGTTAACTTGCACGGATTAATTGTTCACCACAGGACTAGTAATATGCGCTAACAAAGTAAATGGGGTCAATATTTATTTCATGCCGACTTTAAGCGCGTGTGGCAGTTTGAATTCTTGGTGAAATACCCATTTAAATAATTATTGTCCATGATGTGATGGAAAAATTACTAATAAAAGAGCATGAGACTACATCTTGTGTGCAGAAAGCATTTATATCCCAATACAAAAGCAAAAATAGTATTGTAACAACCACCCGAATAAGAGGGTATTAAAAGTATTAAAGTATAGTGTAGGAGTTCATAAAGAATGTTTTATACATAAAAAGTAGACAGTAAAAGTACACAGAAACTAAGGCCTGGTACTAGAGCACAAATGACATTTGGAACAAACATGCACACAAATAACTGCAACAGAGAGCATTTCTATAGAATCTGGAATTATTATTGAAATAAATGTGTGACTACAATTGTTACAGAGACTCTGACAGGAGGATGTTAGTGAACCAAAACACAAGACGCAAGTGAATGTAGTGATCATGAAATGATATCAGAGTTATGGCAAGAATAGAAGTCTGAACTTAATCTCACTGATTCTTGAGAGAAGAGACAAAACATGTTTGAGATCTTAGTTTTTATTATTTCATAACACATTATTATAAACTGATATATTTGTAGACAAAGGTCTCAGCTAATGAACAGGTTTTTCTGAAAATGTTTTCTTCTAAAATGTACTTCAGAACTTAATTTGTGTCAACTCCGTCAGACACATTAAAAAGATGCTATTTTAATTTGATCATCAACAACAGTGTAAAATACACATGACAAATATACAGCAGTAGTAGTAAAGTGAGATCTGTGTGTCTCTGAGAGAAATATAAACAATAAAGCCTTACAAATAAGAGTTTTACAAATATGACACTGAAAGAGAAGCTCAAATAATCATCAGTATTTATTATGACAAAAACACACTTGAAGAACCTTTAAAGTTCAGCGTTCTGCTTCAGATTTAAGCACTTCCTGAAAAAGATGAACATGTAAAGCCATAAATGAATCAATCTCACCAATATTAATATATGCTGAATCAGTCATCATCAATCATGTACCTGATGTGTGAATATGTGCTTGATCTCCTTCAGCTCTTCTGGATCTGATGTCATAAAGCACAAGAATGACAGTAGCCACGCCCACCAGAGCAGAGAGGACCAATCGGATCACAGCTTCAGTAGGACCACAACAGTGGACTGAGGAATAAAAACATCAAAGTGAGATCAGCTCAGTCAATAAACGCTAATATCATCAGCGCTGCCGTACCTGAACATGTGTGACAGAGTTGAGTGATGTTCAGATGTTGAGTCTGGTGGCTGATGGGATTGTTCAGCACCAGCTGTAGGTGTTTTTATCCTGATATTCCACCTCCAGAGTAGAGAGAGACTGATGCTGAGATCAGACGCACTGATGCTGGACAATGAACTGCTTCCTTTGTACCAGGAGAGAGTCACATGACTCACATTCACCACTGAACACACCAATGAACATGATGATGATGATGATGAAGAACATTGTGAAGAGTTGCTGCTGATGACAGGAACAGCAGATGACGTGCTGAAAACACGAGAGAAGAAGAAATGAGGATGAATGAGAGATTCAAGAAACATCCAGAGGAACCAAGATGATCAAAAGTAGAGCATTTAAAACTATTGAATAGAAAGTTAAATATAAACCTGCTTTCATGTGAAAGTCAGAGAATTAGTCATTTGAACTCATTAGTCATGATAAGATACTCTTTAGATCTAGCTGTAATAATAAAACATGTGAAACTGATATTAACTCACCGTAGACAATGAGACGAATAAAAGAACGAGTTATGAAAGTCATAGTTCATATTCTCCAGCGTGTTTCATTGTGGTGTTGTGATGGTCAGAGATCCAGTTTGATTGTCCAGCTTCAGTCTGTCTCTGAATCTCCCATCAAGAACATCATCATATACAGTGAATCTGTCGGCCGTTACATTGATTTCAGCTATTACAGTGTTTCCAAACTCCCACTGAATCACATCATCCTTCATTTCAGTAAGATCAGGGTTTATAGTGACTGAATCTCCCTCCGTCACTGACACTGAAACAGGGTTTGTCACAGATAACGATTAATGGTTTTTAAATTAAATAGTTTAACATTTAAATTTGAAATAAACAATATCATAAAACAGCAAAAAGAAATAAAATGATGTATGAATTCATTTTAACTTTGTCATTAAAAAAAAAATTTAAACTCACCAATAACATCAAGATAGAAATAATACCACTTAGAGTTGATCTGTAGTTCATAACGTCCAGTGTGTTTCATTGTGATGTTTGTGATGGTCAGAGATCCAGTTTGATTGTCCAGCTTCAGTCTGTCTCTGAATCCCATCAAGATCATCATCATATACAGTGAATCTGTCGGCCTTTACATTGATTTCAGCTATTAAAGTGTTTCTAAACCACCACTTAATCACATCATCATCCTTCATTTCAGTAAGATCAGGGTTTAGAGTGACTGAATCTCCCTCCTTCACTGACACTGAATCATCAAACACACACATGGAGAACAAACAGAAACAGGTTCAACACAGATTAAGACACTCATTTATGAAAGTAAATAGTTTGAAATTTATAAAATGAATGTCATCATTAAACAACAGCAGCAAAATTTAGTTTGGATTAATAATTGAATCTTTGTGATGATTAAAATATAAAATGTGAAAATAATATATAACTCACCAGTGAAAGCGAGATAGAAATAATACCTCTTATAGTTGATCTGTAGTTCATAATATCCAGCATGTTTCATTGTGAAGTTTGTGATGGTCAGAGATCCAGTTTGATTGTCCAGCTTCAGTCTGTCTCTGAATATCCCATCATGAACATCATCATCTACAGTGAATCTGTCGATCCATTTATTGATTTCAGCTATTAAAGTGTTTTCAAACCTCCACTGAATCACATCATCATCCTTCATTTCAGTAAGAGAAGAGTTTAAAGTGACTGAATCTCCCTCCTTCACTGTCACGCTTTTCACTTCACCAAACACTCCTGAAGAACAGAGTTTTTCACAGATTAAAGCTTTAAACTCACTTGATGTTGGTTTGATGAAAGCTTCACTG
>JAOTNS010002742.1:0-11383 GCA_028476615.1 Culter alburnus
GCAATGCAAGTCTGATGCTCTCATTTATCAACCATCTGCCAGCGGACTGCATGCTCAAAATGTCTAATTACACCTCAATACACATGAAAGTCTGGACTCCACACTGTGGTATGTTGAAAAACTTCACACTTTAATGAGGTACAGTGTTTCCACACTAATGAGATGTTGTTTTCCTTACGCTGACCCAAATCTTTGTGTTTTATTCTTTTGTTTGAGTCAGCGCAAGAGTACAAATTAATATTCTAACTGCTGTACACTAATGGATATTGCCACTAATAATAAAGAGAACCAAACATGTTGTGATAATCCCATGTAATCTCACTACCAGGTTTTTTATGTAACAAGAAAGAAAAAAAAACATAAGAGTGAGAGGACGAAAGAGAGAGATTATAAAAGTTTAGTATCCCTAATGGAAGTTTTCAATATTTTACAGCTCTATTAAGAAATGTCCGTAGATCCTCACTGTAGCCCTGGGTAAGATGAAGGGTCAGGGGGACATTAAACCCAGTTAAGAATCTCTCGCCCCGAGATGGAAGACAAGATGAAGGAATTAAAGCGGGAGATTGGATCTGTGACCAGACACTCGATTAAAAAAAATGAAGAGAGACACTGTGTGGGGAAGAAAGACGTGTTTCAGAGAATGTTTCAGAGTAGCCTGTCCTCTAACTTAGTGTTGAGAATCAAGAACCGGTTTCAAGAACCTTAGTCGGATCCATTTGAATGAATGAATGAATGAATGAATGAACGAACGAACGAATGAATGAAAACTCCATTACACAAAATAATGACTCTTTCAAGCAATTCTTTTTAAATGAATCCATTGCAAAAACAAGATGAAAATAAATTAGCCTCAAACCTCACTGCTTTCTGATAAATAATAATTTTAATAAATAAAAATAATTATTATTCAAAATAAGAATAATAATAAACAACAATGTATTTATATAATAATAATAATACTACATGTAAAGTACAGAATAAAGTGGGCTATATATGGTTTGATATATTCAGGATTAATTATGTCATGGTTCTTCAAATAGCAAAAAAGATCTGTTATTGGAGCTGTTAAGGAACTGGAAACATCAGGCCTAAGTGGAATTGGAAGCAAAATCATACAATCCCTTACAATTCCCATCACTACTCCTATCAAGAGGAAAAAACTGCTCTGAATTACAAGCACTCTCCTGAGCAGTGTATTTGTTTCCGCCTGTTTGCTCAGCTCAAAAAACTGAGAAACTCAGTGTGCTTTGGTTTCCAGAGAATCCTTCATTAAAGACCTCTGTTGTCAACTTACATCACCAAATTAATATCAAATGAACATTAATAACAAATGAAGGGCTGTTCTATAGGCTCCCCCTCTGAGCGACATTTCTTCTTCAGCCTTGGGTTTCCTTAAACACGTTCTCCTGTAGAGATGGTGCCATACTGAATGTCTTCATCCCCTCGTATAAAGGAAGTAATCCCGTAATCCTGTTTATGGGTAAAGTCAGCAGAAGAAACACATGCTCATGGACCATGACATGTGGAAGTAGCTCTATAATAGCAAAACACGGATGAGCAATTTGACTACGGGAGAGTTAGAATGCTGTAATTTCAAGTAGGTGTCTCTCATGAAGGATTATGAAGAGACTGTGACGCTATGGAAAATATAACTCTGCCATCATCTCTAAGAAAATATGATGTACACATAATCAAATACACTCTTTAGTTGATCTTGTTAAATCAGACTATTCACTAACAAAATTCCTCACGTAACACAATGTACTAAATCTCAGAATATTTTCAAACTTCTGAGTTCACATTTCATCCCTTTACACCACACTGTATTAATTGGTTCCGAACAGCGGTATGGTTGTGCCATCAACACAGTTCCACCATGAATACTAGCAACAGCTGTTTAGCTCTGTTGCTAAGTAACAACTTGGGAGGAGAAATAATTTTAAATAATGGAATATTTTGTTCGCTTGACTTTTTTTTTTACTCATGTTTTTGTCTATTTGATGCGGGGCTGAAACCTACGTATGCTACGTGGAAGTAAAAATCTGAACCAAAAAAAGGAGCTGAAGGAGGACATGTAATTTGATTGCTTAACATTCTCAAAGTTTGTGTTAAACAACAGTGTTTTGTTTTTTTTTGTTTTTTTAAACAGTGATAAGTGAACAAACTAAACTAAAAAGACTCTTAATGAAAAAAAACAAAACTTTAAAGCAAGGTGAAAGCTTTTCATTAGTAGTTTTTTTTAAGTCACTTAGTGCAAAAACAAAATCTTTCCCTTTTGTTAACCTTACAAAGAACATTTTAAAGAAAAGGAGACACTGACAAGTGACATAAAAATGTTAATAACTTTAAACAACAAGCAAGTATAAAAACAACAAAAGATTTAAAAAAAAAAAAAAAAAAAAAACACACCAAAAATGCCACTTAACACCTTGTTTTGTAACATTAGCAGGGCTTGACATTAACACCCGCCAACCCGCCAAATGCGGGTAGATTTCCGCTGTGGCGGGTAAGACAGCCGCTCCCACTAGCCACTTTGGCGGGTTGAATATAATTTCAGCCTACAGCCAAATGAAAGGTAGCCAAGCTCGTCGTATCACAAAATTACAATTCAGTCATAGTTCTTTATCGATTAACTTGCAGTTAGTGGAGGCGGGATAGACGGAATCGCGCTGAATGACACACAACAGAAGCACTCGCGTGCGATCAGTTCTCCTTGCGCCTGAATACACGCACACACAGATGTCAAAATGCATCGTGTGAAGTAGCCTATCTCGCGTGAATACAGTCGGCTATGGCTTAAGTGGACGTAAACAGGTGGGTAAAAACTGGATGTGTATGACGTCCATGCATTCAGCAGTACCCAAATAAATAGCTGTATGTCATTAATGTTAATCAAACATCAAAAAATGTTAAATAAATGTATACATGCTAAATAAACATATCTGAAAAAAGATTAAAAAAAAAAAAATACTATTTGTAATTTTGTTTCTTTGTTCTTTTTATATAGCCTAACAAAAATAACTACATGCCAGCTGATATAGGCCTATACAATGTATATTCTTGATTTGGGTGGTCAATCATTTGTAAGTTTGAAAGGGTTTTAAATCAAGTAAAATGACTCAAAATCTAGTAATTTAAGCATGCCAAAGTCAACTTTAATTATATAAAATGTAATTTCCCAACAGCAAAATTGTGGCCAGTGAAAATGCTGAGTGGCTAGTAACTTTGGAAAACCACTAGCCACAGTGGCTGGTGAGCAAAAAAGTTAATGTCAAGCCCTGAACATTAGGTATATGCCGCCATTCAAAACATCAACTGTTAAATGTTTGAGCAACAGTTCTCCAATATTTCAACTGACTGCATTACATTTCAATTCATATCTTAAGCTGAAAAATGAGACCAAACATGATTGTGTGTTAAAACATAAAAGTTACATGTTGTAAGAAAATTTGTCTTGTAAAAGCAAATGGTTGTGACTTGCCTAGATGCTTATTGCATTTGTATTGCATCCAAGATGCAAAGAAGAAAGTTGCTAACCTAAGGCATTTTCTTCAGAGACGAGCCGCAACAGGAAAGGCTTTGGTGCTTTGGGACTGATTCCCCACAAGTGCATTCGTCATCAGTACGTCATAAATCACAGTTCACTTGGGCAAATTAAACCAGAATTTTTTTTCAGAGACAGATCTTCAAGCAGACTTTCTCAGTGTGGTTTCTCATATCCTAACTCAGAAAGTAACTTTCATGCAAACCGAACTGAACTTTGACATCAAACAAACTGAAAGCTCCAGCATAAAAATCTCTTACTGCAAGTGCAATGTTTACAGACTTTTTTTTTTTTTTCCTGAGCAGTGGCAAAACTTCATTCGTAACAACATGTAAGGGTTTTCTAAAAGTTCAGGTGGCAGAGAACGCAGAAAGTGACAACAAAAACAGAGTTTTTAGACAACAAAAGTAGGTTTCTTATCGAAAAGTCAAAAGTAGAACCAAAGTGCTCTCCAAATATAGGAAGACAATAAAATCAAGAGACCGAGAAGAAAGAAAGAAGCTGGTGACTCTTTTAGAGATGCTGCCCCTGTTCTCTTAATTAATCAGTCGAAATGAGCTGCTGGAGGTCTTCTGTACAGTTTGATTACTTCCACTAATCAAGCCATCAATGCAATGGCCTCAGGACAGCTGGGTTATCTGACGAATCCACTGCTGTCCTGACACAGCAGGGCATTACAACACTGGATAAAAAAGGACACCAAACAAATTGGAATAAAAAGGGATGGCAAGGTGAGATGAGTGAGGAGGGGTGCAGTTGAGGTTCACTTGCCCAGAGGAAAACAATGAAAGGAAGCAAACAAAGAAAGCAGGGTGACTGGCTGTTTCACCTCTTCAAAGGCGAGCTGAAGTACTGCAGACCGAGCAAAGAAAAACTGGCACAAATCGAGAACAATGGCTTCCAAGCTGCAAGAACAGAGCTAACTAGGCTATAAAAGGTGGATAAAATGTGTGTAGATATGTTAAGGATGACAATGAAAAGGAGGGCTAGTGGCTGAGGGGAGCGAGAGGTAAGGGACAGAAGGAGAAAGAGAGAGGAAGAGAAAGATATCTCTCAATTTCTATGTAAAATCAAACAAAAAAACATGTCTACAGCCATGCATTTACAGTAGACCTCCATGGAACAAGGCATTTTCAATGGAGGTCTATGGGCCAGACTTAAGGCAGAAATTTTTGTTGTAAAAGACCTGGTAAAAGAAACGAACTTGGTTTTCCAAAGTCAACGAATTTGCGACAGCTGAATGTAACATTTTTGACCCAGCAAAGCAAGTAACATGCAATTTATTTAAGCCATGAAATAAACTTCGTTCCATAAAATAACTTCTCAAAACTGCACAAAAAGCTTTTCGAATGTCTCCAGCACATTTATAAATTACTCAAAAAACATAGTCAAATCAAAATATATTCAGACACCTTGAACATTTCATTCATTAATACAGTTTATTCAATATAGTTTAAAAAAAGAATGGTAATAAAATATGACAAGATCTCAGAGTTAAACTGTGTCAGAAAAAAATAATCTTAATTAGGTCAGATAACACTGAAGCAAAACATGGTCACTTTAAGGTTTTGGTTCCAAATTTTTATCAATTTTACTGGTAGTTGACTGTATGAAGAATTTTTGGGTATAATATGTCACAGTTTACTTTATTTTGCTATCCTCACTTACATAAATGAACTACAGTGTCCTGTACCCACTAGTAAAAATATATCAAAAATATCTGAATATTTTTGGTTTGACTGTAGTTCACCCCTCACGCACGTTATCACGTCTGCCAAAAACTGTCGGTTGGAATATCAGAACTAGAAACATCGACATACAGTTGTGGCCAGAATTATTAGCACCCTTCATAAATATGATCAAATATGACTCTAAAAATAAATCTGCATTGTTTATCCTTTTGATCTTTAATTCATAAAATTAGCAAAAATCTAACCTTTCATTGAAGGAAAAGAATTGAAAGTGGGGGAAAATAACATTAAGAAATAAATGTTTTTCTCCAAAACACGTTGGCCACAATTATTAGCACCCCTAGAATTTTATGAGTAAAAATCTCTGAAGTATATTCCCATTCATATTTACATTTTTTTTAGCTCACCAGGGTGATCATGAACATGAAATTGTCCAGCCATGACTTCCTGTTCCACAGGAGTATAAACATGAGGAAATGCAGAGGCCAAATTCCCTTAATCATTCATCACAATGAGAAAAAACAAATAATATAGTTCTGATGTGCAGCAAAAGATTGCTGAGCTTCACAAAATAGAAAGTGGCTGTAAGAAAATACCTAAAGCATTGAAAATCCCCATTTCCACCACCAAGGCAATAATTAAGAAGTTCCAATCAACTAAAGATGTTACAAATCTGTCTGGAAGAGGACGTGTGTCTAAATCGCCCTAATGTGAAGTGAGGAGGAAGTTTGAGTGGCTAAAGACTCTCCAAGGATCACAGCTGGAGAATTGCAGAGATTAGTTGAGTCTTGAATCTCAGAAAGCCTAAAAAAAATGATCAAACAACACCTACATCCCCACAAGATGTTCGGGAGGGTTTCAAGAAAAATCCTCTGCTCTCATCCCAGAAACAATCTCCAGCATATTCAGTTGTCACACGACTGGAACTTCAAATGGGAACGGCTTCTATGGTCAGATGAAACTAAAAAAAAAAAAGAGCTTTTTGGCAGCAAACCCACCAGATGGGTTTGGTGCACACATGGATAAAAAGTGCCCCATGCCCACGGTTAATATACTGCTGGATCTTTAATGTTGTGGGCCTATTTTTTGTGCTGGAGGTCCTGGACATCTTGTTCAGATATATCGTAGCATGGATTCTATCAAATACCAACAGATAAAAAATCAAAACCTGACCGCTTCTGCTAGAAATCTTATAATGGGCTGTGGTTGGATCATCCGTCGGACAATGATCCAAAACAACATCAAAACCAGCACAAAATGTATCACTGAGCACAAAATGAAGCTTCTGACATGGCCATACCAGTCCCCTGACCTGAACCCTAAAGAAATGAGTGGAGTGAACTGAAGAGAAGAAGCACTAACATGGAGCTGGAATCTGAAGGATCTGGAGAGATTCTGTATGGAGGAATGGTCTATGATCTCTTGTCAGGTGTTCTCCAAACTCATCAGGCATTATAGGTGAAGACTCAGAGCTGTTCTTTTGGCAAAAGGAGGTTGCAGAAAGAATTGAATAAAAGGGTACCAATAATTGTGGTCAACGTGTTTTGGAGAAAAAGATTTATTACATAATGTTATTCCCCCCCACTTTCAATTCTTTTCCTTCAATGAAAAGTTAGATTTTTGCTAATTTTATAAATTAAAGATCAAAAGGATAAACAATGCAGATTTATTTTTAGAGTCATCTTTGATCATATTTATGAAGGGTGCCAATAATTCTGGCCACAACTGTAACACAATCATGGGCATCAATCACTTCACTGAATACTTGCTGGCTAAGAAATAAATAATTATTACCTTACCATCCATCTGTTCTCAAATTCACATAATTTGAATATCACAACATCAAGGTCTGTCAAAAAAATTACATGCACAATACACAGTAGTATTTATGAGAAGCGAGTACACACATTTCCTGGAAAAACCACACTACTGGATGTGAATGCGTCATTGCTTTCCGAGAAGACAAAGAAAATGGCAGCCTGAGCAGCTTCAACAAGCTGTCTGTCAGAGACGATAACGTGCATAATACATAACGCACCTGAGTATAAATTTCTTCTTCACTTGCAGAAACTGTGAAAGTGAAATACTTCTGCTTGGTTACAAACATTCTTCCAAATATCTCCCTTTGTGTTCAGCAGAACAAAGAAATGTATACAGGTTTGGAACAATTCGAGGGAGTAAATGATGACAGTATTTTCATTTTTGGGTGAACTATCTCTTTAACATTAACCTAGATTAATAAATGCTGTAATTATTATAAGCATTCACATTTACACAAGTATAAAGTGTTTTTAAAAAGCTAGTTATCCATTGTCCCCCATCTCTAATTTTTAAAAACTGAGATTAGACAAAATAATTCTTTTGAAATAATGGGATGTTCATACTGTAAAACTGTAATCACCAAGGCTTCGATTAAATACACTGGATCATTTTTCTTTACAACTAGAAGAGACATAATAAAACAAGGTTACTGTGTACAAATGCTAGGACTGACGGAGAGACTCTAATTACAGATATAATCTATAATTGATGAGGCACTGAGACTCAGCTCATAGGCTTAAAACAGAGGTTTGGGTTTGCAAATATGCCTGCTTAATCATCACAGAAGAGAACAGGAAGAGCTGCTGTTTGTTCTTGCACCAGCGCTAATGGCCTGTGAGTTGCAGTAATTACAGACTGTGCTATTAAAGTAGGTGCGAGAGAGAATACAGGAGTTCTAGGGTTTGACAGAAAGCAGATACCCAGGCACCTTGGTTGGTCCTTAACTGAACTTATGTGAGAGCCAGAATCAGGATTGGAGGAGAGATCATACTGTATATGAGAGTCCATCGAACTATGCATTTTATCACATATTTGTGTTGGCATGTGCATGAGAAATGTTCACATTCATTACAATGTCAAACTGACAGCAAAGGACCCCCTGTCAGAGATGGTGCAAGACCTGTTTCACACAGCCCACATAAGCTGCACACAAGATGAACGGCAGTGTTTTCTGGGATTACAGTGTGAAATTCATGGTAAAAAAAAAAAAAAAATCTTAGTACTGAAAATCTACTTGCAGTTATGCTTTTGCTACATTTCAGCTATTGCTGCTTATGCTGGCAAATTGCTAATATTTCAAAAGTGATAGTAAAGACATTGATAATGTTACAAAAGATTTCTATATCAAATAAATGATACTGTTTGAACTATCTATTCATCAAAGAATCCTGAGAAAAAAAAAATGTATTACTGTTTCCAACATTGATAATAAGAAATGTTTCTTCAGCACCAAATCAGTATATTAGAATGATTTCTGAAGGATCATGTGACTTTGAAGACTGAAGTAATGGCTGCACAAAATTCAGCTTTGTCATCACAGGAATATAAATATATATAAATAGAAAAGTTATTTTATTGTAATATTTCCACAATATTGATGTTTTTTTACTTTTTGATCAAATAAATGCAGCCTGGGTGAATATAAGAGACCCAGACTTTTGAACGTAGTGTACATATACAAAACATGCCACTGAATATGACAACTATAGTATTAAAATTAAATTATTTATCTCAAATAATTCAAATATATGAGTATAGTCTAGCTAGTACACTTGCGTTCTTGAGCAAATAGACCAGGATATGCCTTTACAAATAAGCTAATTGGTTCTTTTACATTAAAGGAACACCTTCCTTTCCTATAAAAGAACAACATCCTTTCCTACACCCACTATATTGAGCACAGCAATTTCTCTGACCACTTTTCTATGAGTGGTCAGTCTCTTCCTCCTCATACTGTCTTTAGTCTATATTCAAGAGCCTGTGGATTTCATTCACTTCTTTATGCATGTAAGTCACCAAAAACTGAACAGAAGCAGTAGCCTTGGATGTACATAAAGAGAGAGGGACACACACGATCAAAAATGGTTTAGCTGTGGAAAAAGTGCCCCAGAGGGGGCTGTAAAATGGCATGCTGCTAAAAATGTGCAGACAGCCTTTAAGCGTCGCTGTCGTAGCTGAGATACTGGCGCTCAGAGGCATTTCTCAAAGTCACGGACATGAGTAGCACACATCTCTCTGCCAAAATAAAACATGACGATATTACACAGCCACCTTCTTTTAACCACCTCAAGGTCGTAGTAATACCTCTAATCATTGAAATATATATTTCGTTTGATTAAACAAAAAAACAAGTCTAATTCAAAATGATTTTTATATTAATGCAAGTTTCAGCATTATATATTTGGCACTATTTTGAAATACGTACGCAAGACATGCAAATGTCTTTCCCTTATTACCGCCCTCAAACGCCACAACAAAGATAATTCCTGTCTTTCACTTTTCATGTTTTTAAAGCAGTCTGCTGGATATGAAAGGGAATGCAGAAACCATGCCAGAGGGTAAAAAAATAAACACTTCTAAAAATGAGAGCTTTAATTTACTAAGTTCAAGGGAAAAAAAAATCATGAAATACTGGTAGAGGCAAAAACTGGGTGAAAGAGAGCAAAGAGGGGGGAAAAAACAGTTGTATTATTTATGTAAAAAAAAAAAAACATTAATGTCAAATTTTAAAAAATATCTCAGATTATTTTAAGGGTAGTGCCAGTTAAATGTCAACAGGGTGATCAGGATCTCAATGCAAAGTGGAACGGTCTTGTAAGACCCTGAAGAGGGTTTACTTGGTGATAATGATAGTTCATTATTCTTGTTCATTACATGGCTATGTACAAATAAAAAATAACCAAATAAATAAATAAAAATACATGAAATATTGATCTAAGTTTAAATTATTTTAATATAAAAAACACAAGAGAGCTGAAACTAGCTATCTAGGAAATTGGCTGCCAGGGACAACATTCAAATATATACTGAGGTTCAGTGGACATTTTACAAAAAATAAAAAAATAAATTCTGACAGCAGAATGCTGCCACCGACCAATTAGAATCCAGTACTCTAGAGAGCAGTGTAATAAGCAAAGAAATTCTCTATTGCATTCTAGAAGAAAGCTCTGTGTAATCCATGTAATGTTTAAAAATAGTCATTCAGAGTGGAGGGTGGAAAATAGTATTGTGGAGAGAAAAGAAGAACGTTTTGATCAATTTTTTAATAATGTGTTGCAATGTTTGTGGGGAAAAGGAAATGAAATATATATATAAAAGATATATATATAGTTGTTGGTGGCATAGATGTACTTTTATGACAAATTAAACATCAACCCGGTCCTTGCCATTCTGTGCAATAAAACGGTGGTGGGTTTGACATCAAATGAAAGCTCAGTTACACAGAGGCCTGAAACTGCAGAGAAATGTTTCCACTTTTCATTAAAAGCAGCTAAGAGGCTGACCATTTCATTTAAACATGAGAGCGTGCCAAAACCTCCGAGCTGGAACCGTTGGCAGTGCAGCATTTATGCTCTATGGAGAAACTCAAAAGCTGCAGCACAAAAACATTATTGATGATTTATGAAGTTGAGGGACCAGCCAAAAGCCTTGATTATTACACAGGGAAATATTAACAAGGACCTCACCAAAGCAAGCAAAAATAGAATCACTCTTAGGTTCCTAGAATGCCACACAAGAACAAAACTTAGTCAATTTCAATTCAAATGAACTTATGAGGAAAAACGTGGGTATAATGGCTAAGACTGAAAAATCAAACATTAGATCATTAATAAAAACCAGAAAAAAAAAAAAAAACATCTTTTGCTATCATTGATCTGGCACTCACCCAGACCCAGTTTAGAGCCATACTAGACTTGTTTTAATGGAACTGACATGTAAATCTTGTCTGAGAAAGGTCTGATAAGGAGAAATGAAAAAAAGGACAATGGAACCTGAGACAACCATTACCATGTTTTAAAAGACCTTATTATACAAGAGTACATGTTCTTTAAAGAGGACACTTCAAGAACTGTGATGATGGCTAAAGCAGATGGTTTTAAATATGAGACCGGGTTGCAATTACAAGAATCAGGACTTTCAAAACCTGCCAGCTTTAAGGTCAAACCCCTCACCTGACCTTAAATCTAATTCAAAGCACCCGAACCATCCAGTACAATACATTATGCTCTAAAAGTCAACCCACAGCAGTCTCTGAGAGTCTCCAGACACAATTCTGCCTTGTAAAAGCTTTTTACAGCACAAGTTCCCTCATACGTTTCCATTAAAA
>JAOTNS010002742.1:11461-30664 GCA_028476615.1 Culter alburnus
GGAAACGTATGAGGGAACTTGTGCTGTA
This sequence comes from Culter alburnus, assembly GCA_028476615.1. Taxonomy (NCBI): domain Eukaryota; kingdom Metazoa; phylum Chordata; class Actinopteri; order Cypriniformes; family Xenocyprididae; genus Culter; species Culter alburnus. The sequence goes on from JAOTNS010002742.1 coordinate 11,490, forward strand.
AAAAGCTTTTACAAGGCAGCATTGTGTCTGGCTCTCAGATACTGCTGTGGGTTGACTTTTAGAGCCATAATGTATTGTACTGGATGGTTCGGGTGCTTTGAATTAGATTAAGGTCAGGTGAGGGGTTTGACCTTAAAGCTGGCAGGTTTTGAAAGTCCTGATTCTTGTATTGCAACCCGGTCTCATATTTAAAACCCTCTGCGTTTAGCCTCATCACAGTTCTTGAAGTTGTCCTCTTAAAGAACATGTACTCTGTATAATAAGGTCTTTTAAAACATGGTAATGGTTGTCTCAGTTCCTTGTCCTTTTTTTCATTCTCCTTATCAGACCTTTCTCAGACAAGATTTACATGTCATTCCATTTTAAACAAGTCTAGTATGGCTCTAAACTGGGTCTGGGTGAGTGGCCAGATCAATGATAGCATAAAGATGTTTTTTTTTTTTTCTGGTTTTATTAATGACTAATTGTTTGATTTTTTGCAGTCTTAGCCATTACTACCACGTTTTTCCTCATAAGTCATTGAATTGAAATTGACTAAGTTTTGTTCTTGTGTGGCATTCTAGAACCTAAGAGGAGTCTATTTTTTGCTTGCTTTGGTGAGGTCCTTGTTAATATTTCCTTGTAATATCAAGGCTTTTTGGCTGGTCCTCAATTCATAAATCATCAATAATGTTTTTGTGCTGCAGCTTTTGAGTTTCTCCATAGAGCAAAATGGCTGCAACTGCCAACGGTTCCAGCTCGGAGGTTTGGCACGCTCTCATGTTTAATGAAATGGTCAGCCTCTTAGCTGCTTTTAATGAAAAGTGGAAACATTTCTCTGCAGTTTCAGGCCTCTGTGTAACTGAAGCTTTCATTTGATGTCAACCCACCACCGTTTTTTGCACAGAATGGCAAGGACCGGGTTGATGTTTTAATTTTGTCATAAAGTACATCTATGCCACACAACTATATCTATATCTTTTATATATATATTTCATTTCCTTTTCCCCACAAAACATTGCAACCATATTAAAAACATTGATCAAAACGTTCTTCTTTTCTCTCCACAAATCCTATTTTCCACCCTCCACTCTGAATGACTATTTTTAACATTACATGGATTACACAGATCTTTCTTCTAGAATGCAATAGAGAATTTCCTTTGCTTATTACACTGCTCTCTAGACTGGATTCTAATTGGTCGTGGCAGCATTCTGCTGTCAAAATTTATTTTTTTATTTTTGTAAATGTCCCCTGACCTCAGTATATATTTGAAGTGTTGTCCCTGGAACCAATTCCTAGATAGCTATTTTCAGCTCTCTTGTGTTTTTTATATTAAATAATTTAAACTTAGATCAATATTTCATGTTTTTTTATTTTTTATTTGGTTATTTTTTTATTGTACAATAGCCATGTTAAGGACGAATAATGAACTATCAGTATCACCAAGTAAACCCTCTTCATGGTCTTACAGACCGTTCCACTTTGCATTGAGATCCTGATCCCTGTTGACATTCCTAAACTGGCCTACCCTTAAAATAATCTGAGATATTTTTTAAAATTTGACATTCTTTTTTTTTTTTTTTACCAATAAAATACAACTGTTTTTTTTTCCCCCTCTTTGCTCTCTTTCACCCCAGTTTTTGCCTCTACCAGTATTTCAGATTTTTTTTCCCTGAACTTAGTAAATTAAAGCTCTCATTTTTAGAAGTTTTATTTTTTTACCCTCTGCATGGTTTCTGCATTCCCTTTCATTCCGCAGACTGCTTTAAAAACATGAAAAGTGAAAGACAGGATTAATCTTTGTTGTGGCGTTTGAGGGCGGTAAAGGGAAAGACATTTGCATGTCTTGCGTACGTATTTCAAACTATGTGCCAAATATATAATGCTGAAACTTGCATTAATATAAAATCCTTTTGAATTAGACTGTTTTTTGTTTAATCAAACGAAATATATATTTCAATGATTAGAGGTATTACTACACCTTGAGGTGGTTTAAAGAAGGTGGCTGTAATAATATCGTCATGTTTTATTTGGCAGAGAGATGTGTGCTACTCATGTCCGTGACTTTGAGAAATGCCTCTGAGCGCCAGTATCTCAGCTACGACGCGACGCTTAAAGGCTGTCTGCACATTTTTAGCAGCATGCATTTACAGCCCCTCTGGGCACTTTTTCCACAGCTAAACCATTTTTGATCGTGTGTCCCTCTCTCTTTATGTACTCCAAGGCTACTGCTTCTGTTCAGTTTTTGGTGACTTACAATGCATAAGAAGTGAATGAAATCCACAGGCTCTTGAATATAGACTAAAGACAGTATGAGGAGGAAGAGACTGACCACTCATAGAAAAGTGGTCAGAGAAATTGCTGTGCTCAATATAGGGGGGTAGGAAGGATGTTGTTCTTTTAATAGGAAAGGAAGATTGTTCCTTTATTAATTAAAGCATATTGTAAAGGATATCTATTTTTGCTCAACGCAAGTGTACTACTAGACTATCTCATATATTTGAATTATTTTGAGATAAATAATTTAATTTTAATACTATAGTTGTATATTCAGTGGCATTTTTTGTATATTACACTACCGTTCAAAAGTCGGGTCTCTTATATTCACCCGGCTGCATTTATTTCAAAAAGTAAAAAACACTCAATATTGTGGAATATTATTACAATACAAATAACTTTTCTATTTATATATATTTATATTCCGTGATGACAAAGGCTGAATTTTGTGCAGCCATTACTTCGTCTTCAAATTCACATGTCCTTCAGAAATCAATTCTAATATACTGATTTGGTGCTGAAGAAATTTCTTATTATCAATGTTGGAAACAGTAATACATTTTTTTTTCTCAGGATTCTTTGATGAATAGATAGTTCAAACAGTAGCATTTATTTGATATAGAAATCTTTGTAACATTATCAATGTCTTTACTATCACTTTTGAAATATTAGCAATTGCCAGCATAAGCAGCAATAGCTGAATGTACAAAAGCATAACTGCAAGTAGATTTTCAGTACTAAGATTTTTTTTTTTTTTACCATGAATTTCACACTGTAATCCCAAAACACTGCCGTTCATCTTGTGTGCAGCTTATGTGGGCTGTGTGAAACAGGTCTTGCACCATCTCTGACAGGGGGTCCTTTGCTGTCAGTTTGACATTGTAATGAATGTGACTTTCTCATGCACATGCCAACACCAATATGTGATAAATGCTCGTTCGATGGACCTCTCATATACAGTATGTCTCTCTCCATCCGGCTCTATCATTCCGTTAAGACCAACCAAGGTGCTGGGTATCTGCTTTCTGTCAAACCCTCAGAACTCCTGTATTCTCTCTCGCACTACTTTAATAGCACAGTCTGTAATTACTGCAACTCACAGGCCATTAGCGCTGGATGCAAGAACAAACAGCAGCTCTCCCTGTTCTCTTCTGTGATGATTAAGCGGGCATATTTCAAACCCAAACCTCTGTTTAAGCCTATGAGCTGAGTCAGTGCCTCATCAATTATAGATTATATCTGTAATTAGAGTCTCTCGTCAGTCCTACATTTGTACACAGTAACCTGTTTTTATGTCTCTTCAGTTGTAAAGAAAAATGATCCAGTGTATTTTAATCGAGCCTTGGTGTTACAGTTTACAGTTGAAACATACATTATTTCAAAAGAATTATTTTTGTCTAATCTCAGTTTTTTAAAATTAGAGATGGGGGACAATGGATAACTAGCTTTTAAAAAGCACTTTATATTGTGTAAATGTGAATGCTTATAATAATTACAGCATTTAGGATCTAGGTTAATGTAAAGAGATATTCACCCAAAAATGAAAATATGTCATCATTACTCCCCCCTCGAATGTGTTCCAAACCTATACATTTCTTTGTTCTGCTGAACACACAGGGAGATATTTGAAGAATGTTTGTAACCAAGCCAGAAGTATTACTTCACAGTTTCTGCAAGTGAAGAAGAAATTTATACTCAGGGCGTTATGTAGTATGCACGTTATCGTCTCTGACAGACACTTGTTGAAGCGCTCAGCTGCCATTTTCTTTGTCTTCTCTGAAAGCAATGACGCATTCACATCCAGTAAGTGGGTTTTTCCAGGAAATGGTGTGTACTCGCTTCTCATAAATACTACTGTGTATTGTGCATGTAATTTTTTTGACATACCTTGATGTTGTGATATTCAAATTATGTGAATTTGAGAACAGTGGTGTAATATATAGTTGCCAGCCAGTAAAGGTAATAATTAGTATTCTTAGCAGCAAGTATCAGTGAAGTGATTGATGCCATGATTGTGTTACAGTTGTGGCCAGAATTATTGGCACCTCTTCATAAATATGATCAAAGATGACTATAAAAATAAATCTGCATTGTTTATCCTTTGATCTTTATTTATAAAATTAGCAAAAATCTAACTGTTCATTGAAGGAAAGAAATTGAAAGTGGGGGAGGATAATAATTATGTAATAAATCTTTTTCTCCAAAACACGTTGACCCAATTATTGGTACCCTTTTATTCATTCTTTCTGCAACCCCTTTTGCCAAAAACACCTCTGAGGTCTTCGAGTCTATAATGCCTGAAGCTTTTGAGAACACTGACAAGAGATCAAGACCATTCCCTCCTAGACCATCTCTCATACAGATCCTAACAGATTCCAGCTTCAGTCATGTTAGTGCTTTTCTTTCATTTCCTCCACTCATTTTCTTTAGGGTTCAGGTCAGGGGACTGGTATGGCCATGTCAGAAGCTCATTTTGTGCTCAGGTACATTTTTTGCTGGTTTTGATGTTTGTTTTTGGATCATTGTCACCGACGGATGATCCAACCACAGCCCATTATAAGATTTCTAGCAGAAGCGGTCAGTTTTGAGTTTTTTATCTGTTGGTATTTGATAGAATATCCATGCTAAGCATCCAGTCTGACACAAATGTCCAGGACCTCCACAAAAATAAGAGGCCCACAACATATATTATATTTACACCTGGGCATGGGGCACTTTTATCCAGTTGTGCACCAAACCCAATGTTGGGTTTTTATGCTGCCAAAAAAAGCTCTTTTTTTTTTTTTACGTTTTCATCTGACCATAGAAGCCGTTCCCATTTGAAGTTCCCGTCGGTCTGACAAACTGAATATGCTGGGGATTGTTTTCTGGATGAGAGCAAGAGGATTTTCTTGAAACCCTCCCGAACATCTTGTGGGGATGTAGGGTTGTTGTTTGATCAGTTTTTTTAGGCTTTCTGAGATTCAGAGCTAAATAATCTCTGCAATATCCGCTGTGCTCCTTGGAGAGTCTTTAGCCACTCAAACTTTCCTCCTCCACTTCACATTAGGGCGATTTAGAACACCGTCCTCTTCCAGACAGATTTGTAACATCTTAGTTGATTGGAACTTCTTATTATTGCCTTGGTGGGGCAAATGGGATTTTCAATGATTTAGGTATTTTTCTTACAGCCCTTTCTATTTGTGAAGCTCAGCAAGCTTTTGCTGCACATCAGAATATATTATTTGTTTTTTCTCATTGTGATGATGATTAAGGAATTTGGCCTCTGCATTTCCTCATGTTTATACTCCTGTGCAACAGGAAGTCTGGCTGGACCATTTCATGTTCATGATCCACCCTGTGAGGCTAAAAAAAATGTAAATATGAAGGGATATACTTTCATAGATTTTTATCATAAAAAAATTCTAGGGTGCTAATAATTGTGGGCCAACGTGTTTTGGAGAAAAACATTTATTTCTTAATGTTATTTTTCCCCACCACTTTCAGTTCTTTTTCTTTCAATGAAAAGTTAGATTTTTCTAATTTTATGAATTAAAGATCAAAAGGATAACAATGCATTTATTTTTAGAGTCATATTTGATCATATTTATGAAGGGTGCTAATACTTCTGGCCACACTGTATGTCGATGTTTCTAGTTTGATATTCCAACCGACAGTTTTTGGCAGACGTGATAACGTGCGTGAGGGGTGAACTACAGTCAAACCAAAAATTATTCAGATATTTTTGATATATTTTACTAGTGGGTACAGGACACTGTAGTTCATTTATGTAAGTGAGGATAGCAAAATAAAGTAAACTGTGACATATTATACCCAAAAATTCTTCATACAGTCAAACTCCCCAGTAAAATTGATAAAAATTGGAACCAAAACCTTAAAGGACCATGTTTTGCTCAGTGTTATCTGACCTAATTAAGATTATTTTTTTTTCTGACCAGTTTACTCTGAGCATCTTGTCATATTTTATTACCATTCTTTTTTAAACTATATTTAATAAACGTATAATGAAGAATGTTTCAAGGTGTCTGAATATTTTGATTTGACTATGTTTTTTGAGTAATATAAAATGTGCTGGAGCTTCGAAAACTTTTTGTGCAGTTTTGAGAAGTTATTTTTATGGAACGAAGTTATTTCATGGCTTAAATATTGATGTTACTTGCTTTGCTGGGTCCAAAGTTACATTCAGCTGTCGCAAATTCGTTGAACTTTGGAAAACCAAGTTTTCGTTTCTTTTACCAGGTCTTTTACAATCAAAAATTTCTGCCTTAAGTCTGGCCCATAGCCTCCATTGAAAAGCATTGTTTCCATGGAGTTCCTGGAACTGCATGGCTGTAGACATGTTTTTTTGTTTTTTTACATAGAAATTGAGAGATATCTTTATCTTCCTCTCTCTTTCTCCTTCTGTCACGTACCTCTCGCCCCCATCCACTAGCCCTCCTTTTCATTGTCATCCTTAAATATCTACCCACATTTTATCCACCTTTTATAGCTAGTTTACTCTGTTATTGCAGCTTGGAAGCCATGTTCTCGATTGTGCCAGTTTTTTCTTTGCTCGGTCGGCATTACTTCAGCTCGCCTTTGAAGAGGTGAAACAGCCAGTCACCCTGTTTCTTTGTTTGCTTCCTTTCAATTTTTTCCCTCTGGGAAGTGAACCCAACTGCACCCCTCCTCTCATCTCACCTTGCCATCCCTTTTATTCAATTTGTTTGGTGTCCTCCTTTTTATCCAGTGTTGTAATGCCCTGCTGTGTCAGGACAGCAAGTGATTCGTCAGATAACAGCTGTCCTGAGGCCATTGCATTGATGGCTTGATTAGGGAATTAATCAAACTGTACAGAAGACCTCCAGCAGTCTCATGACTGAATTAAAAAACAGAGAACAGGGCAGCATGCTCTAAAAGAGGCACCAGCTTCTTTCTTTCGTTCTCGGTTTGATTGTATGTCTTTATATTGGACTGTCTCTTTTTGGTTTTCCGTTTTGTCTTCCTATATTTGTAGAGCACTTTGGTTCTACTTTTGACTTTTCGATAAGAAACTACTTTTTGTTGTCTAAAAAACTCTGTTTTTGTGTCACTTTCTGCTTCTCTGCCAACTGAACTTTTAGAAAAACCCTTACATGTTGTTACGAATGAGTTTTGCCACTGCTCAGGAAAAAAAAAAAAAGTCTGTAAACAATTGCCTTGCAGTAAGATTTTTATGGCTGGAGCTTCAGTTTTTTGATTCAAAGTTCAGTTTCGGTTTGCATGGAAAGTACTACTTTCTGATTATAGGATATGAGAAACCACACTGATAGAAAGTATGCTTGAAGATCTGTCTCTGAAAAAAAATTGGTTTAATTTGCCCAGTGAACTGTGATTTATGACGTAGATGACGACTGCACTTGTGGGAATCAGTCCCAAAGCACCAAAGCCTTTCCTGTTGCGGCCGGCTCGTCTCTGAAGAAAAATGCCTTAGTTAGCACTTTCTTCTTTGCATCTTGGATTGCAATACAATGCAAATAAGATCCGGCAAGTCACAACCATTTGCTTTTACAACAAATTTTCTTACAACATGTAACTTTTAGTTTTAACACACAATCATGTTTGGTCTCATTTTTCAGCTTAAGATCTGAATTGAAATGTAAATGCGTCCAGTTGAAATATTGGAGAACTGTTTCTCAAACATTTAACAGTTGATGTTTTGAAGGCGGCATACATAATGTTCAGGGCTTGACATTAATTTTTGCTCACACAGCCACTGTGGCTAGTGGTTTTCCAAGTTACTAGCCACTCAGCATTTTCACTGGCCAATTTTGCTGTTGGGAATTACATTTTATATAATTTAAAGTTGACTTTGGCATGCTTAAAATTACTAGCTTTTGCGTCATTTTACTTGATTTCAAAACCTTTCAACCTTAAAATGATTGACCACCCAAATCAAGAATATACATTGTATAGGCCTATATCAGCTGGAATGTAGTTATTTTGTTTAGCTATATAAAAAGAACAAAGAAACAAAAATTACAAATATAGTATTTTTTTTTTTTTAATCTTTTTCAGATATGTTTATTGCATGTATACATTTATTAACATTTTTTGATGTTTGATTACATTAATGACATCACAGCTATTTATTTGGGTACTGCTGAATGCATGGACGTCATACACATCCAGTTTTTACCCACCTGTTTACGTCCACTTAAGCCATGAGCCGACGTATTCACGCGAGATAGGCTACTTCACACGATGCATTTGACATCTGTGTGTGCGTGTATTGTTTGAATTTTCCCCCCCCTTTCCCCCCCCCCCCCCAACCGGCGCACGGAGAACTGATCGCACGCGAGTGCTTGTTTTGTCATTAGCGCGATCCGTCTATCAGCCTCCACTACTGCAAGTTAACGATAAGAACTATGACTGAATGTAATTTTGTGATACGACGAGCTGGCTACCTTTCATTTGGCTGTAGGCTGAAGTTATATTCAACCCGCCAAAGTTGGCTAGGGTGAGCGGCTGTCTTACCCCACAGCGGAAATCTACCCGCCTTTTGGGGGTTGGCGGGTGTTAATTCAAGCCCTGCTAATGTTTACAAACAAAGGTGTTAAGTGGCATTTTTGGTGTGTTTTTTTTTTTTTTTTTTTTTTAAATCTTTTGTTTTTATACTTGCTTGGTGTTTAAAGTTATTAACATTTTAGTCACTGTCAGTGTCTCCTTTTCTTTAAAATGTTCTTTGTAAGGTTAACACAAAAGGGAAATTTTTGTTTTGCACTAAGTACTTAAAAAAAATACTAATGGAAAAGCTTTCACCTTGCTTTAAAGTTTTGTTTTTTTTCATTAGAGTCTTTGTAGTTTAGTTTTGTTCACGTATCACTGTTTAAAAAAACAAACAAAACAAACCACTGTTGTTTAACACAAACTTTGAGAAATGTAAGCAATCAAATTACATGTCCTCCTTCAGCCCTTTTTTTGGTTCAGATTTTTTACTTTCCACGCTAGCATACGTAGGTTTCAGCCCCGCACTCAAATAGACAAAACATGAGTAAAAAAAAAGTCAAGCGAACAAACTATTCCATTTTAAAATTTTCTCCCCTCAACGTTGTTACTTAGCAAACAGAGCTAAACAGCTGTTGCAGTATCATGTGGACTGTGTTGATGGACAACCTAATACCGCTGTTCGAACCAATTATACAGTGTGGTGTAAAGGGATGAAATGTGAACTCAGAAGTTTGAAAATTTCTGAGATTTAGTACATTGTGTACGTGGAGGAATTTTGTTAGTGAAGTCTGATTTAACCGATCAACTAAAGAGTGTATTTGATTATGTGTACATCATATTTTCTTAGAGATGATGGCAGAGTTATATTTTCCATAGCGTCACAGTCTCTTCATAATCCTTCATGAGAGACACCTACTTGAAATTACAGCTTCTACGTAGTCAAATTGCCTCAGTCAAATTGCGTGTTTTGCTATTATAGAGCTACTTCCACATGTCATGGTCCATTAGCATGTGTTTCTTCTGCTGACTTTACCCATAAACAGGATTCGGGATTACTTCCTTATACGAGGGGGATGAAGACATTCAGTATGGCACATATCTACAGGAGACGTTGTTTAAGGAAACCCAGGGCTGAAGAAGAAATCGCTCAGAGGGGAGCCTAGAACAGCCCTTCATTTGTATTAATGTTCATTTGATATTATTGGGTGATGTAAGTTGACAACAGAGGTCTTTAATGAAAGGATTCTCTGGAAACCAAAGCACACTGAGTTTCTTCAGTTTTTTGAGATGAGCAAACAGGCGGAAACAAATACACTGCTCAGGAGAGTGCTGTAATTCAGAGCAGTTTTTCTCTTGATAGGAGTAGTGATGGGAATTGTAAGGGATGTATGATTTTGCTTTCCAAATTCCACTTAGGCATGATGTTTCCAGTTCCCTTAACGCAGCTCCAATAACAGATCTTTTTGATCTAGTTGAAGACCATGACTAATTAATCTGAATATGATCAAACCATATATAGCCCACTTATCTGTACTTACATGTAGTATTATTAGGAGTATTATATAAGACATTGTTGTTTGATTATTATTCTTATTTTGAATAATAAATTATTGTTATTATTACAATTATTATTCAGAAAGCAGTGAGTTTGAGGCTAATTTTTTCATCTTGTTTTTGCAATGGATTCATTAAAAAAGAATTGCTTGAAAGAGTCATTATTTTTTGTAATGGAGTTTTCATTCATTCTTCGTGCGTATCATTATTCATTCATTCATTCATTCAATGGCTCCGAATCGGTTCTTGAAACCGGTTTTGTTCTCAACAAAGTTAGAGACAGGCTACTCTGAAAATTCTCTGAAACACGTCTTTCTTCCCCACAACAGGTATCTCTTCATTTTTTTTAATCGAGGTGTGGTCACAGATCCAATTCCCGCTTTAATTCCTTCATCTTGTCTTATCTCGGGGCGAGAGATTCTTAACTGGGTTTAATGTCCCCCTGACCCTTCATCTTACCCAGGGCTCCTGGGTAAGATGAAGGGTCAGGGGGACATTAAACCAGTTAAGAATCTCTCGCCCGGATGGAAGACAGATGAAGGACTTAAAAGCGGGAGCTTGGATCTGTGACCAGACACGCGATTAAAAAAATGAAGAGAGACACTGTGTGGGGAAGAAAACGAGTTGTCAGAGAATGTTTCAGAGTAGCCTGCCTCTAACTTAGTGTTGAGAATCAAGAACGGTTTCAAGAACCTTAGTCGGATCCATTTTTAATGAATGAATGAATGAATGAATGAACGAAAATGACGAACGAATGAATGAAAAACTCCATTACACAAATAATGACTCTTTCAAGCAATTTTTTAAATGACTCCAGTGCAAAAACAAGATTAAAATAATTAGCCTCAAACTCACTGCTTTCTGATAAATAATAATTTTAATAAATAAAAAATAATTATTATTCAAAATAGGAATCTAATAAAACAACATGTATTTATATAATAATATAATATACATGTAAACGTACAGAATAAAGTGGGCTATATATGGTTTGCTATATTAGGATTAATTATGTCATGGTTCTTCAAATAGCAAAAAGATCTGTTATTGGAGCTGTTAAGGAAATGGAAACATCAGGCCCTAAGGGAATTGGAAGCAAAATCATACAACCTTACAATTCCCATCATACTCCTATCACGAGGAAAAAACTGTTGAATTACAAGCACTCTCCTGAGCGGGTATGTTTCCGCCGGTTTGCTCAGCTCAAAAAACTGAGAAACTCAGTGTGCTTTGGTTTCCAGAGAATCCTTCATTAAGACCTATGTTGTCAACTTTACAGCACCAAAATTATATCAAATGAACATTAATAACAAATGAAGGCTGTTCTCTAGGCTCCCCTCCTGAGCGACATTTCTTCTTCAGCCTTGGTTTCTTAAACACGTTCTCCTGTAGAGATGGTGCCATACTGAAGTCTTCATCCCTCGGTATAAAGGAAGTAATCCCGAATCTGTTTGGTAAAGTCAGCAGAAGAAACAACATGATCATGGACCATGACATGTGGAAGTAGCTATATAATAGCAAAACCTGGATGAGCAATTTGATACGGGAGAGTAGAATGCTGTAATTTCAAGTAGGTGTCTCTAGAAGGATTAGAAGAGACTTGTGACGCTATGGAAATATAACTCTGCATCATCTCTAGAAAATGATGTACACATAATCAAATACACTCTTTAGTTGATTCTTGTTAAATCAGGACTTTCACTAACAAATTCCTCACGTAACAAATGTACTAAATCTCAGAATATTTTAAACTTCGAGTTCACATTTCCTCCCTTTACACCACACTGTATTAAGGTTCGAACAGCGGTATGGTTGTGCCATTAACACAGTTCCACATGAATACTAGCACAGCGTTTAGCTCGTTCGAGTAACAACTTGGGAGGAGAATAATTTTTAAATAATGGAATATTTTTGTTCGCTTGCTTTTTTTTTTACTCATGTTTTGATTATTTGATGCGGGCTGAAACTACTAGGCTACGTGGAAGTAAAAATCGAACCAAAAAAAGGAGCTGAAGGAGGACATGTAATTTGATTGCTTCCATTCTCAACGTTTGTGTTAAACAACAGTGTTTTGTTTTTTTGTTTTTTAAACAGTGATAAGTGAACAAAATCTAAACTAAAAAGACTTTAATGAAAAAAAAACAAAAAACTTGTAAAGCAAGGTGAAAGCTTTCATTAGTAGTTTTTTTTAGTCACTTAGTGCAAAAACAAAATTTCACTTTTGTTAACCTTACAAAGAACATTTTAAAGAAAGGAGACACCTGACAAGTGACATAAAATGTAATAACTTTTAAACACAAGCAAGTTAAAAACAACAAAAGATTTTAAAAAAAAAAAAAAAAAAAAAAAAAACACCAAAAATGCACTTAACACCGTTTTGTAAATAGCAGGGATTGACATTAACACCGCCAACCCAAAGCGGGGAGATTTCCGCTGTGGCGGGTAAGACAGCCGCTCCCACTAGCCACTTTGGCGGTTTGAATCTTAATTTCAGCCTACAGCCAAAGAAAGGTAAACAAGCTCGTCGTATCACAAAATTAACATTCAAGTCATAGTTCTTTATCGATTAACTGCACTTAGTGGAGGCGGGATAGACGGAATCGCGCTGAAGACACACAACAGAAGCACAGCTCGCGTGCGAGCAGTTCCTTGCGCCTGAAGACACGCACACAAGAGTCAAAATGCATGTGTGAAGTCGCCTATCTCGCGTGGAATACAGTCGGCTATGGCTTAAGTGGACGTAAACCAGGTGGGTTAAAAACTGGATGTGTTGACGTCATGCATCAGCAGTACCCAAAATAACTAGCTGTAGTCATTAATGTTAATCAAACATCCAAAAATGTTAAATCACGTTACATGCTAAATAAACATATCTGAAAAAAAGATTAAAAAAAAAAAAAATAATATTTTGTAATTTGTGTTTCGGTTCTTTTTATATTAGCCTAACAAAATAACTACATGCCAGCTGATATAGGCCTATACAATGTATTCTGATTTGGGTGGTCAATCATTTTGTAAGTTTGAAAGGGTTTAAATCAAGTAAACTGACTCAAAAGTAATTAAGCATGCCAACAGTCAACTTTAATTATATCAATGTAAATTCCCAACAGCAAAATTGTGGCCAGTGAAAAGGTGAGTGGCTAGTAACTTTGGAAAACCACTAGCCACAGTGGCTTGGTGAGCAAAAAAAGTTAATGTCAAGACCGGCACCTTAGGTATATGCCGCCATTCAAAACATCAACTGTTAATGTTGAGCAACGTTCTCAATATTTCAACTGACGGCATTACATTTCAATTCATATCTTAAGCTTGAAAAATGAGACCAAACATGATGTGTGTTAAACATAAAAGTACATGTTGTAAGAAATTTGTCTTGTAAAAGCAAATGGTTGTGACTGCCTAGATGTTATTGCATTTGTATGCATAAAAGATGCAAAGAAGAAAGTTGTAACCTAAGGCATTTTCTTCAGAGACGAGCCGCAACAGGAAAGGCTTTGGTGCGTTGGGGATGAGGCCCCCAAGTGCATTCGTCAATCAGTACGTCATAAATCACAGTTCCTTGGGCAAATTAACCAGAATTTTTTTTCAGAGACAGATCTTCAAGCAGGACTTTCTCAGTGTGGTTTCTCATATCCCAACTCAGAAAGTAACTTCATGCAACCGAACTGAACTTTGACATCAAACAAACTGAAAAGCTCCAGCAAAAAATCTCTTACTGCAAGTGCAATGTTTACAGACTTTTTTTTTTTTTTCTGAGCAGTGGCAAACTTAATTCGTAACAACATGTAAGGGTTTCTAAAAGTTCAGGTGGGCAGAGAACGCAGAAGTGACAACCAAAAACAGAGTTTTTAGACAACAAAAGGAGGTTCTTATCGAAAGTCAAAGTAGAAACCAAAGTGCTCTCCAAAATATAGGAAGACAATAAAATCAAAGACCAGAAGAAAGAAGAAGTGGTGACTCTTTTAGAGATGCTGCCTGTTCTCTTAATTAATCAGTCGAAATGAGTGCTGGCGGTCTTGTACAGTTTGATACTTCCACTAATCAAGCCATCAATGCAATGGCCTCAGGGACAGCTGGGTTATCTGACGACTCCACTGCTGTCTGACACACAGCAGGGCTTACAACACTGGATAAAAAAGGACACCAAACAAATTGAATAAAAGGGATGGCAAGGGAGTGACGTGAGGAGGGGTGCAGTTGAGGTCACTGCCCAGAGGAAAACAATGAAAGGAAGCAACAAAGAAAGCAGGGACGTGGCTGTTCACCTTCAAGGCGAGCTGAAGTGCAGACCCGAGCAAAGAAAAACTGGACAATCGAGAACAATGGCTTCCAAGCTGCAAGAACAGAGCTAACTGGCTATAAAAGGTGGATAAGTGTGTAGATATGTTAAGGATGACAATGAAAAAGGAGGGCTAGTGGGAGCGAGGAGGTAAGGGACAAGAAGAGGTAGAGGACGAAGGAGAAGAGAGAGTAAAGAATCTTCTCAATTTCTATGTAAAATCAAACAAAAAAACATGTCTACAGCCATGATTTACAAGTAGACCTCCATGGAACAAATGCATTTTCAAGGAGCGGTCTATGGGCCGACTTAAGGCAGAATTTTTGTTGTAAAAAGACTGGTAAAGAAACGAACTTTGGTTTTCCAAAGTCAAACGAATTTGCGACAGCTGAAGTACCTTTTTGACCCCAGCAAAGAAGGAACATGCAAATTTATTTATTAAGCCATGAAATAAACTTTCGTTCCATAAAATAACTTCTCCAAAAACTGCACAAAAAAAGCTTTTCGAATGTCTCCAGCACATTTTATATTACTCAAAAAAAAAATCAAAATAGTATCAAACAAAATATATTCAGACACCTGAAATTTCATTATTAATACAGTTATTCAATATAGTTTAAAAAAAGAAGAATGGTAATAAAACTATGCAAGATCTCAGGTGAGTTAAACTGTGTCAGAAAAAATAATCTTAATTAGCTTAATTAGGTCAGATAAACATGAAGCAAAAAACATGGTTCAACTTTAAGGTTTTTTTTGGTTCCAAATTTTTTACAATTTTACTGGTAGTTGAATGTTATGAAGAATTTTGGGTTTATAATGTCACAGTTTACTTTATTTGCTATCTCAACTTACATAAATGAAACTACAGTGTCCTGTACCACTAGTAAAATATATCAAAAATTCTGAATAATTTTTGGTTTGACTGTAGTTCACCCCTCACGCACGTTATCACGTCTGCCAAAAAACTGTCGGTTGGAATATCAGAACTTAGAAACATCGACATACAGTTGTGGCCAGAATTATTAGCACCCTCATAAATATGATCAAAATATGACTTCTAAAAATAAATCTGCATTGTTTATCCTTTTGATCTTTAATCATAAAAAATAGCAAAATCTAACCCTTTCATTGAAGGAAAAAAATTGAAAGGGGGGGGCGAAAATAACATTAAGAAATAAATGTTTTCTCCAAAAACGTTGGCCACAATTATTTAGCACCCCTAGAATTTTTTATGAGTAAAATATCTCTGAAGTATATTCCATTCATATTAATTTTTTTTAGCACCAGGGTGATCATGAACATGAAATTCCAGCATGACTCCTGAAAGGGTTCCGTTCGGGGACAGGTGGAAACTGAGGAAATGCAGAGGCCAAATTCCCTTAATCATTCATCACAATGAGAAAAAAAAAAAAAAAACAAATAATTAGTTTGATGTGCAGCAAAAAGATGCTGAGCTTCACAAAAATAGAAGTGGGGCTGTACGAAAATACCTAAAGCATGAAAATCCCCATTTCCCACCAAAGGCAAATTAAGAAAGTTCAATCAACTAAAGATGTTACAAAGCTGTTGGAAGAGGGAACGTGTGTCTAAATCGCCCTAATGTGATAGTGAGGAGGAAGTTGTGAGTGGGCTAAAGACCTCTCCAAGGATCAGCTCGAGAATTTGCAGAGATTAGTGAGTCTGAATCTCAGAAAAAGCCTAAAAAAAAACATGATCAAACAACACCTACATACCCACAAGATGTTTCGGGGGGTGGGTTTCAAGAAAATCCTCTGCTCCATCCAGAAACAATCTTCCAGCATTTTCAGTGTCAGACACGGACTGGAACTTCAAATGGGAACCGGCTTCTATGGTCATGAAACAGATGAAAAAAAAAAAAAAAAAAAAAGAGCTTTTGGCAGCAAACCCACCAGATGGGTTTGGTGCACACATGGATTTAAAAGTGCCCATGCCCACGGTTAAATATACTGTGGGATCTTTAATTGTTGTGGGCCTTATTTTTTTTTTTGTGCTGGAGGTCCTGGACATCTGTTCAGATATATATCGTAGCATGGGATTCTATCAAATCCAACAGATTTTTCAAAAAAATCAAAAAACCTGACCGCTTTGCTAGAAATCTTATAATGGGATGTGGTTGGATCATCGTAGGGGACAATGATCCAAACACAACATCAAAACCAGCACAAAAGTATCATGAGCACAAAATGAAGCTTGACATGGCCATACCAGTCCCCTGACCGAACCCTAAAGAAAATGAGTGGAGTGAACTGAAGAGAAGAGCACTAACATGGAGATGGAATCTGAAGGATATCTGGAGGAGATTCTGTAGGAGGAATGGTCTATGATCTCTGTCAGCAGGTGTTCTCCAAATCTCAGGCATTATAGGTGAAGACTCAGAGCGTTCTGTTCTTTTGGCAAAAGGGGTTGCAGAAAAAGAATATAAAAAGGGTACCAAAAGAAGTGTGGTCAACGTGTTTTGGAGGAAAAGATTTATTACATAATGTTATTCCCCCCCACTTTCAATTCTTTTCCTTAATGAAAAAGTTTAGATTTTGCTTAATTTTAAATTAAAGATCAAAAGGATAAACAATGCAGATTTATTTTTAGAGTCATCTTGGGTCTATTATGAAGGGGCCAATAATTTGGCCACAACTGTAACACCAATCATGGGCATCAATCACTCATTCTGAAAAATACTTGCGGATAAGAAATAAAGAATTATACCTTTACCATCCATCTGTTCTCATTCCATTAATTTGAATATCACAACATTCAAGGTCTGTCAAAAAAAATAATTGCACAATACAGAGTGTATTTATGAGAGCGGAGTCCCACTTTTCTGGAAAAAACCACAATAGAGGAGTCTGAATGGTCATGCTATTTCGAAAGGACATAAGAAAAGGGCAAGCCTGAGCCAGCTTCAACACGCGTCTGTTCGAGACGAAACGTGATAATAACATAAGAACCTGAGTATAAATTCTTCTTCAATTGCAGAAACTGGAAATGAAATCTTCTGCTTGGTTACAAACATTCTTCCAAATAATCCCTTGTGTTCAGCAGGAACAAAGGCAATGTATACAGGTTTGGAACAATTCGAGGGAGTAGTAAAGATGGACAGTATTTCATTTTTGGGGGAACTTCTCTTTACAATTAACCTAGCTTAATAAAGGCTGGCATGATATAAGAATTCACATTACACAAGTAAAAGGGTGTTAAAAGCTCGTTATCAAGTGTACCCATCTATAATTTTTAAAAACTGAGCTTAGAAAAAATAATTATTTTGAAAATAATGGGATGTCATACTGTAAACTGTAATCAAAATGCTTCGATTTAAAATACACTGGATCATTTTTCTTCACAAACTAGAAGGACGACATTAATAAAACAAGGTTAGTGTACAATATGCTAGGACGGGAACGGAAAGAGAGAGACTCTGGACTTTACGATTAAATCTATAATTGATGACGGCATGAGACTAGCTCATAGGGCTTGTTAAAACAGAGGTTTTTGGGTTTGCAAAGAGGCCTGCTTAATCATCACAGAAGAGAACAGGAGAGCTTGCGTTGTTCTTGCACCAGCGCTACTGTGCCTGTGAGTTTGGCAGTAAGTACAGGAACTGTGCTATAAAGTAGGGTGCGAGACGAGAATACAGGAGTTTAGGGTGTGACAGAAAGCAGCTCACAGGGCAACTTGTTTGGTACCTTTAACTGAACTTATTGTTAGAGCCAGAGCAGGATTGGAGGAGAGGAGAGATCATTACTGTTATGAGAGTCCATCGAAACTGCATTTTTTATTCACTATTGTGTTGGAGGTGCAGGAGAAAGTTTCAAAATCATTAATGTCAAAAATGGCAGCAAAGGGACCCCCCTTTCAGACGTGGTTGGCAAGCCTGTTTCACACAGCCCACCAAAGCGGCACACAGATGAACGGCAGTGTTTTATGGGATTACAGTGTTGAAATTCATGGTAAAAAAAAAAAAAAATCTCGTAGCAAATCAACTTGCAGTGAGGCTTTTTGCTACATTGCCGATATTGCGGCTGATGCTGGCAAAATGCTAATATTTCAAAAAAGTGATAGAAAGACATTGATAATGTTACACAAGCTTTCTATATCAATAAATGACTACGTTTTGAACTATCTACATCAGACTCCTGAGAAACCATAAAAATGTATACTGATTTCCAACATTGCATTGATATAGACTGTTTCTGCAGCACCAAATAAGTATATTAGAATGATTTGGACGGATCATCGGACTTTGAAGACTGAAATTAATGGCCTGCACAAAAATTCAGCTTTTCACACAGGATATAACTCTAATATAAATAGAAAAGTTATTTTATTGTAATATATTCCACCAATATTGATGTTTTTTAATTTTGATCACAATAAATGAGCCTGGGTGAATATAAGAGACAGACTTTTGAACGGTAGTGTACAATACAAAAACACCTGCCACTGAATATGACAACTATAGTATTAAAATTAAATTATTTACTCAAGAATTCAAAATAATGAGATAGTCTAGATAGTACACTTGCTTCTTGAGCCAAATAGACAGATATGGCCGGTACAATAAGCTAATGGTGATTTTACATTAAAGGAAAACTTCCTT
>JAOTNS010002743.1:0-18579 GCA_028476615.1 Culter alburnus
AGTGGTGTGTGTGTTTCCACTAGAACTCACAAAAGTGTGACAAATACCTCTGTGCACAGAAAACAAACCATAAATGGCAGCATGATTTGTCTTCAGGATAGCATCATGAGGTTAGGGTATCATGGTCCTGGACAGTTAGGGTACTGTGTCTCTTTAGGCACAAAGCATTCAGGTATCACCATTTCCCCTTACAATTAACTCTTGTGGAAGATTTTCGTGAATTCTCTTGCACCTCAAAAAGTACTCTGCCATTTTAATCACTGCTGATGCTGTCTCATTTGATGGTTGTATGTCATCCCTCTCTTGTTCTTTCTTCTCAAGGTCCTCTATTTCTCCAGGACTTGATTTTTTTCTTAGTAATGATGGATGATCCTGGAATACCTACCACATGCATGCATATCTGTGGACACAACTCAATCTGTGTTTGCTGCCCCTACACTGACAGTGCCATATTCCAGACATTGTGTCAAATGTTATGGCTCGCCCAAGCTGACACCAGCTGTCTCTGTGACAGGCCATATCCCCCCATAACACAATCAACCTCTGCAGGCCTTCAGAAGTAAGTCCTTACATTCCTGTACTCTTGAGTTTGAGATTAGTCCTTTGTTGAACATTTTGTCTGAAGACGCAGTGTCTGGTGGTGGTGGAGGAATATACAGTGGTGCTCAGAATTATTGGCACCCTTGGCAAATATGATCAAAGATGACTATAAAAATAAATCTGTTTATCCTTTTGATTTTAATTCATAAAATGAGCAAAAATCTAACCTTTCATTGAAGGAAAAGAATTGAAATGGGGGGAAAAAATCACATTAAGAAATAAATGTTTTCTCCAAAACATGTTGGCCACAATTATTAACACCCCTAGAATTTTTTATGAGTAAAATATCTCTTAGGTATATTCCCATTCATATTTACATTTTTAACACCAGGGTGATCATAACATGAAATTGTCCAGCCATGACTTCCTGTTCCACAGGAGTATAAACATGAGGAAACACAAAGGCCAAATTCCTTAATCATTCATCACAATTAGAAAAAACCAAAGAATATAGTTCTGATGCAGCAAAAGATTGTTGAGCTTCACAAAATAGAAAGTGGCTGTAAGAAAAAGCTAAAGCATTGAAAATCCCCATTTCCACCATCAGGGGGAATATTAAGAAGTTTCAAATCAACTAAAATCTGCCTGAAAGAGGACTTGTGTCTAAATCGTCCTAATGCACGGTGAGGAGGAGAGTTTGAGTGGCCAAAGACTCTCCAAGGATCACAGCTGGAGAATTGCAGAGATTAGTTGAGTCTTGAGTCTCAGAAAGTGATAAGATCACAGCACCTCCCACAAGTTGCTCGGGAGGGTTTCAAGAAAAAATCCTGCATATTCAATGAACTTTTCTATGGTTGTATAGGATCATGGCCGCCCTGCCTGAGGTCCTGGACTCTTGTTCAGATAGGTATCATGGATTCTATCAAATACCAACAAAAAAATCAAAACCTGACCGCTTCTGCTAGATATCCAATAATGGGCCGTGGTTGGATCTTCCATCAGGACAATGATCCAAAACAAACATCAAAACCAACACAAAATGTGTCTCTGAGCACAAAATGAAGCTTCTGCCATGGCCATCCCAGTCCCTGACCTGAACCCTAAAGAAAATGAGTGGAGTGAATGAAGAGTTCTGACATGGCCAAATCCCACCACCATTCATCCCATTACCAAAAGGCAGATTTATTTTAGTATCTTTGATCATATTACCAAGGGTGCCAATAATGAGCACAACTGTAATGCTGTGCAGAGAATGTTCTTTGAAGATGGTGGCATTCAGTTCCAGGGTGTCCAATTCTAGCTGCAATCTTTGCCGTCTCTACAAACTCGTAGTATTTTTACCCAGAAGAAGAGATTTAATTACATGGACTGGCACTCTTGGCCCATGTAGTTTCTTTGGAGTGACATATACCAGAATATGTGAGTGGAGCGGGGCGGTCTGTTAATTAAATTTTTTTTAACATCACAAACATCTGTGCAGAAGACACAGTGTAAAATAAAAAACACAGTAATATGAGGAAAAACAAACTTTATTGGAACAGTAATATTAGCTCACACCAGTAATGAACTATCATTTAGGTCCCTTTAAAAAATGCTGGATGAGCATAACAGCCTAATAATAAATTACCAAAAAGAAAAACATCACATTAAACGGTAAAAGAAAAATCATTGCTTCTCTTTAAACAAACTTTTATAACCTTGAGACGTATAATTCTCTGAATGGAAATGGCTGAATACACTTTCAATAATCAAAACTAGATCTCCAATGCTGCATTCACCTTCAGGCAGTGGCAGGTTTCAAGCACATACAATCAGGGTTCTAAATTAACTTTTTTGATCACCAGCCAATCAGAATTTCCACTAGCCAAATTTTTTTCCATTGAAAATAAGAGAAATTATGAGTGCCACTGAATGCATTTGATCATTTTATTAACATTATTGGCATGAAAAACACATAAAGAACAATGCATACAACAAAATATGCACAGAAAGTGCAAACATTTCATCTATCTATCATTTGAATCGCATGTCTTCAGAGCTCTTTTTCTTCTTCAGAGGTGCCATCAGAATCTGAGCCACCCTCTGTTCAGTTCACTTTAAAATTATTAGTTCCCAACACAAAATTGCTTGTTTTGTTTTTTTCTTTCACATACATGCGGCAATCCTGACAAAACATGACGACATTTTCGTGATCAAACACAAGCCATTCACGACCCGTCAGCCATTTGGCATTAAATTTTCTTTTCTTCGTTTCTCTGTTGATATCCTCATCCCCTGCCTCGTTCCTCTTCTCGAAGCTTCAGGAAGATTCTTTTGAGTCGAATCATGATTCGGATCAAGTGTCAAACCGCTAAACTGCTGAAATCATGTGACTTTGGCGCATCGAACTGTGTATTCGACACTATTATGCTCCGATGCTTCCTGAAGCAGTGTTTTGAAATCGGCCATCACTAAATATGTCTTTTTTTTCCTTTTTTGGCGCACCAAAAATATTCTCATCACTTTATAATATTAATATTGAACCACTGTACTCACATGAACTGATTTAAATATGTTTTAGTACATTAATGGATCTTGAGAGAGGAAATGTCATTGCTCCCTGTGAAGGCCTCACGGAGCCATCGGATTTCAACTAAAATATCTTAATTTGTGTTCTGAAGATTAAAGAAGGTCTTACGGGTGTGGAACGGCATGAGGGTGAGTAATTAATGACATGATTTTCATTTTTGGGTGAACTAACCCTTTAACATGACCACAACAGAGAACTTTGTGAGGAACCCTTTAATAGAGATTATATTTATAGTAAAAAGAATGCCAAATAACAAATCCTCAGGGCCAGACGGGTTACCCTTTGAATTTTTAAGTCTTTTGGGACTCTTCTTTACGAAGCTTATTGAGAGTGTAATGAAAGGCTAATTGGCAGAATCAATGAAACAAGGCCTCATCTCTCTTATACCCAAGCCTAATAAGGATAACACATTTTTAGATAATTGGCGCCCGATCACCCTTTTGAATTCTGATTATAGGTTATTGGCTTCTGTATATGCTGAAAAGCTCAAACCTTGTTTAGCAGACATAATTTCTAACACTCAATCTGGTTTTTAAAAGGTAGACATCTCTAATAATATTAGATTAATCCTAGATTATTCTGAATTTATAAACAAAGATGTGTTAATTTGGTTTATTGACTTCGATAAAGCTTTCGATACAGTTGAACATTCCTTTATTTTTGAAGCCCTTTGTTTGGTTTTGGTAGATCCTTTATTAAAATGATTCATACTCTTTACAAAGGAATTAATAGTTGTGTCTTCTTAGCTTCCGGCACTTCCCCCAGATTTTCTGCGGGTCGAGGTATTGGCCAGGGATGCCCCATCACCTTTTCTTTTTCTGTTGGCTGCCAAGCTACTAAGCTCGCATATACAACACTCAAATATTGAAGGCATAAATATTGGAGAGAATCCTTTAATAATTAGTCAGTTATCAGTTAGTCTTTTTCTTAAAAATGAATCACAAGTCTATGCTGCCATAAGTAATTTTAATCTTTGTATGTACATGATTCAGATCAAGTTTCTGTCGATGGCATTACAGTTAAACGGCGTGTAAAATATCTTGGGGTCGATATTTTCAGATCAGGTTTTGAAAGTCTTCATTACAATTTTCAGCCAAGGTTAGATAAAACTAAGAAAATACTATGCTGGCTGCAGAGAGACGGGAGAGTCCTGCTGACTAAGGCTGAGGAAATATCACACCTAGTTTACCTGCTCTTTCACTTTATATTGATATTGATAATAAAACTATTAAATCTGTTGACTCTCTGTTTTTCTGTTTTATTTGGAGAAATAAAGTAATGTGTTCAGAGGAAATCCTTGGTAAGAAGTTACAAGGAGGGTAACACTTTAGATTTGGTCTTAACGCTTTAGATTTTCAAACTATTAACCAGACATTCAAAATTAACTGGATTAAGAGTTGTGTTTCTAATAATGGATTACTCAGTTTTGGATCCCTAACCTGATCTTCAAACACTGTGGTGGCCTTAAATTCTTACTATCTTGTAATATTAAGTGCAGAAAATTACCTATCAAACTCTTGAATTTCCACAAACAAGCTCTAGATTCCTGGAAGATGCTTTCAAACATAATCTTTCCCACACGCGTGTATTATGTGGAATAATGAAAATGTAACAAATCCCCCTTTTTTTTTAAAGGAATGGATGAGTCAAAATATATTTGTTTCTGATTTGTTTAGTGCTCAAGGAGACCTTATCTCTTTTTCTGATTTTGTGTCTTTGAAAGGTGCAACAATTTCATTAAAGGTGCTACAGAGGATGTTTTCGTCGACGGAGAAACCAAAGACTGTTGCTGAGTTTTTGAAATGAGCGCATGCATGCATGCGTAAGAACAACTGAATCTATCATTTTCTTGTCTGATTCTCATACTTGAATACACTGTTTTACTGATTTGTCTTCTGGGTAAATTTCATCTTCACAAAGCCAGAATTATCCACTGTAAACCCAATTTTAGCTTTTATTTAATTTTAAAAAATGTCAAACATTTCAAGTCAAAGGTGTCGGAAATGTTTAACATCCTTGAATTTGTTGTAAAGAACCTTTACATTTATAATTTAATTTACATGGACAAAATGTAATACTGTGTTGATTTAAAGCTGCAGTCTGCAACTTTTTTGGTTAAAAAATATCCAAAATCAACTTTTGAACAAGTACATAACCAGCCAGTGTTCAAAACTATCTAATTATCTTGTCTCGATTCACGACGGTTAGCTTGTAATAATGTTTTATAATAAGAGTGAACTGGCGGATTTCCGCGGGAAATTCAAGCATGCAGCAGTTCGTCTGTGCGTCATTACGTCACGTCTGTAAACAGAAAGGAGTCCCGTCGAGAGGCTCAGTTAAATCATGTGAGGATGCTGCCGGTAGCGGATCATTTATAGCCTTTTCTCACAGCAGCTGAAATAATTAAACTTATCATTTTGACGGCGGATTGTAATCCAGAAAGGTCCAAATGACAATCATCAGTGACAACTGGAGATTCATCCGTAGCCAAAAAGCAAAAGACTTCGGACTGTGGAGTCACTACAGAAATTGAAATCTACAGGTAACGCTAAAACACACTAAATACACAGTCACGCAATGCTGATGTTGTTAACATTAACAATTTGAGAACAATATAACAGTAATAATAATCTGCACGGTTTGGTGTGATCCAAGCTAAGCGATCATTAGATTTAAATCATCATTGGCAGCGTGATTTATTGTAGGGCTAATGCTTTTTTCCTCAGTTGGTCAGAACAAAAGTGGCAAACATGTTACTTGTTCAGGTGATATTTTCCAGTGAAAATTCTAATATTGGTCATACTATCAAGACGTAGAAAGTGTGATTCTGAAGTTCAGTATCCACACCGGTGCGGTGACTGACGGCAAGCATTAGATTCATCCGCGCTGAACGCTGTGCCGACGCACAACGCACATACAGATAACTGTTCCGCATATGACTGCAATCACATGTTTCAAACAGAGATGGCGACAAAGAGGAAAAGCTGCGGACAGCAGCTTTAATTATAATCTTTTGTGATGTCCGTATGCACCCTATTTTATTGCATTTTTTCTATATGTATACTTAATGTACAATTTAAAAAGAAAATTGAGTTTCAATTTAGATTGACACATGAATGAACTCGTACAACCTTTTTAACATGTTTGTTTGTATCTTATTTGTCCCTTTTTATTTTAATACAAAGATTATCTGGTAAAACATTTCTATGCACTTCTGTGATTGTAGACAATGCAGCGTCTGAATAGGACTTTTATTTTGGAGTGACGACATGACGTCATAAGACTGCGCCGCGCTCCTGCATCTGCTGTGATTCTGCTGAAGAAAGGTTTGTTTTAAGAATTTAAGCTGTTTTAATCGATAGGAACAGTTCAATGAATTATATATTTGTTTTTTAACAAGCGATGTGAAATGAGTTAATTTACTATTTAATGTATTTATTTATCTAACTGTAATGAAGGATATTTGTGTGAGTAAAGCTCATATCCACTGATGAGAAACAGTAAACCTGCGTCTCATTCTCTCTTATAATCATAAATCAGTTTATCATGAACACGAGTTCAGTCTCTGGAGAGTCATGATGGAGAAACTGAACTTTTCAACTCCGAGTCAATTGAATCAAACACTTTGAGAAATGATTCAGGAATCACGACTCGTGCTGCTCAAACAGTGAACATGAACGAGAACAACAAACACTAACAAACAAACTAATCATGTTTTCATCAAAGAGTAATCATTTAAATATAATCTATAATTCATTAAAATACCAAATGTAGATCATAAATATCTAAATATAAAGTTTATTAATTTGCAGCATTAGTTTTGAGTGTTTTTAACCGGTCATTGAAGACTATTAACTCTGTTATTCTCTTCTTAAAGATGGCGTTTATTAAAGAGGAGACTGAAGATATAAAGACAATTTTTAAAGATGAGACTGAAGACATGAAGACTGAAGATATTGAGGAACAAACAGGATGGTTTTATTCTCATCGTTTTATTGATCCTAAAATGTCCAGCTCTACAGAAATAGAGAATATTTTGTGCAACATTAAACCCAACATCTACTTCTGAATAGGGAACAATGAAAAAAAAAATCTTTGAGCATCTTAATGCTTAAAAGTGCTTTACTTAACATTTTAACATACCTGAACATTAAACAGCAGTAATTGAACATTAAATCAGGCAAAAAAAATTTTTTATAAAGAACCATTTAATGTGTGAGTCGGCAGGGCAAGTGTGTATAACATTTTGAACAGAGAGAAGTCAGTGAACTGCTAATATTTGATGAAACCAGTGAAAATATTTACCTTTTCATTTGTGGTTCAGGTGTAAGGTAGAAATCAATAAGCGCTGGCAGATGAAATGGTGTGAAAATTACATGTTGTGACAAAATTATCATGGTTGTCATTTACATGTTTTTGTTAATATTCTGTAAAAGTTCTGAAACAAACTGAAATAAATTCAAAACGTCTTTATTAAACTAACAAATTAAATTAGCAGCACTGGATTTGTGTGAATAAACATTAAATGGAAGGTTGACCAAAAAACGAAAATTCTGTTGTCGTCCCAAACCCGTATGAGTTTCTTACTTCTGCTGAACACAAAAGAAGATATTTTGAAGAATCTTGACCAAACATTGACTTCCTCAGTAGAAGAAAAGTACTGGAGGTCAATGAAAACCGTCAGCTGTCCGATTACCAACATTTGTGTTCAACAGAAGAACTTGTACAAGTTTGGAAAAACATAATGGTGGGTAGATGACAGAATTTTCATTACTAACCCATTAATATTGCAAGCCAAAAACCAAAATTTTGATTGCAAGTGCCAAAAAAATACAAAGTCGGACATGGGTCATTGTTATGTGCTCATAAATATAAATTTGTCTGTAACTCCTAAATGAGATATTTTATATTTTAAATGAGATATGTTTGGGCTCACAGTGAGGTAACATAAAAAAGTGGTGAGACTGTGGCACTTTGAGGGTGCTATAATTGAACAAAACATGAAATTTGCTTTTTCTACAGTACCATTGTACCTTGAGAAACAAAAAACGTCACTGCAAAATTACCAAAAATTATCTAAAGCCATAACTCTGCAATGGTTTTGCATATTGACACCAAACTCTGTGTCATTATTATGCCACACTGACCACATCAATTAGGTGACAGTGCCACCTAATGGTCAAACACAAACAGCAATTTAATTGGTTACTTTATTTTAAGATGACGTAGATACATTGTAATCACTCATAAATTAATTTTTCAATTTATATATATATATATATATATATATATATATATATTTTATATTTATATATATTTTATTTATTTATATTTATCAATTTATAATTCATAAATCATAATCACTCATATTAATACTTGTAATCACTTTCAACCTGTGGGGCCCCTAGGGGACGTGAGCACCCGATTTTACTAACAAATCATTAGTCATCCACTAGAATATATATTTGAATTATGAACATTAGAAAAAAAAGAAATGGTCCTTGTCAGTAGGATGATATCAAGTATATTCAATAACTGAATGAGGTTATTAAGAACAGTATCTGTGTTAGAAGGTTTGGGAGTGCCTATTGATAAAAGGGTCCAATATACAATTAAAGTCCCCTTCAACAGTTGATATCAGTAATGATGAAAACAGATCGGAAAAAAATGCATACAAGTTCTCAAATGTAACATGTTTCTCTAAATTAGTGCCCATCACAATAAGATAAGATTAATACCTGGTTTAGAGGACAAATGTTGAAAAGGAATATTCTTATGTATTAATAAAGACACTCCACAGGCTTTTGAAGAGAAGGTAGAGTGGTACATTTAGCCTATCGACTTGCATCTAAGTCTGTGAGCACAGGAATGTTTAATATGAGTCTCTTGTAGAAACTATATGTCTGCATGCAAAGAATTCAAATGTGCGAAGACAATATTATTTAAACCACACACATTCCTGCTCTGAATATTCAAATGCTTCTTAAAGGTGCCCTAGAACCCTTTTTCACAAGATGTAATATAAGTCTAAGGTGTCCCCTGAATGTGTGTGTGAAATTTCAGCTCAAAATACCCCATAGATTTTTTTTTATTAATTTTTTAATTGCCTTATTTAGGACATCATTATAAATGCGCCTATTTTGTGCGTGTCCCCTTTAAATCCTCGCGCTCCCCGCCCCCGAGCTCGCAACTCTATAATACATTGAATAAACAAAGTTCACACAGCTTATATAACCCTCAAAATGGATCTTTACAAAGTGTTCGTCATGCAGCATATCAGATCATGTAAGTTTGGTATTTATTTTGCGGATTTTTACATTTGATTCTGAATTAGTTTGAGGCTATGCTCTGTGGCTAACGTTAACACTACACACTGTTGGAGAGATTTACAAAGAATGAAGTTGTTTATGAAGAATTATACAGACTGCAAGTGTTTAAAAATGAAAATAGCGATGGCTCGTCTCTGAATACAGTAGGAAACGATGGTAACTTTAACCACATTTAACAGTACATTAGCAACATGCTAACAAAACATTTATAAAGACAGTTTACAAATATCACTAAAAATATCATGTAATCATGGATCATGTCAGTTATTATTGCTCCATCTGCCATTTTTCGCTATTGTCCTTGCTTGCTTACCTGCATAAAGTCTGTTGATTCGGCTGTGCTGCTCCAGATGTTAATACTGACTTGTCTAATGCCTTGAACATGAGCTGGCATATGCAAATATTGGGGGCGTACATATTAATGATCCCGACTGTTACGTAACAGTCAGTGTTATGTTGAAATTCGCCTGTTCTTCAGAGGTCTTTTGCACAGATCAAATTTTCATAAGAAGGAGGAAACAATGGTGTTTGAGACTCACTGTATGTCATTTCCATGTAATTATTTAACCCTCTGGGGTCTGAGGATTTTTGGGGCCCTGGAGAAGTTTTGACATGCCCTGACATTTGTGCTTTTTTCAGTTGTTCATAAACATATTAATGGAAAAAGTGTCATTACACTGTATTCAGCACAAACTAGGCTACAATAATATGTGAGGAACATGTATGTACATGTTTGTGTTTTTGAAGGAATAACGTTTATGTGTGGTTATTGAAAAAACAAAAAACTTAAGTCACTGAAATAAGGCCAAAAAATATATATTAAAACTGTGTTCATAAGGATTCTGGGTATTGGAGGTTGTAGAGTAGAGTTTTTGCTTCAGAATGAAGTAAAAATTATCCTTCCTACTCCTTCATATAAAACAATAGAGAGATTTAAATTTTCTAAGACACTTTTGGTCAAGAACACAGTATGCATGGAGGCGTGAATCCTCATGTATAATGGGTGATTCTCACCTGAGAAGACAAAAGAATTGAATAATAATGACCTGAAATGACTTGCATATTAATGAGGCCTTTCAGCCAGGTAGGCTGTGAAAAAACCCTCTGTGATCATGCTGATAATGTCGTGGCAAATTCGATGTCTCTATGTCCCTTCAGATCTGGTCTCGAAGAAAAACTCGCAGAGTCTAAGTTTCAGGTCTTCACAAGTTTCCAGAAGTATTTAACTTTATGTCAAACAACAAAGTGAGATGCCAGCTCCGCATCTGAGGCTCCCTTAGCTGGGGCTCAGTTTTATACATTTTCTTATCTCTTAAAAACACAACAAATTAATATCATTGGCTTTTTCTTATCTCTTAAAATACACCAAAGTAATATCATTGGCTGGTAATATTCACCCTAACAGTTATTTTCCATGATATCATCTACGGGGGCTCTTCTCCCACACCTCCTTCCCATGTACTCCCCGACCTTTCTGCCATAGACACTTCACTAATATAATTGCAGGTGTTGCTTATGTAAGAGAATTTTCTTAGTAAGGGTGACCAGCTTCCAGCTACTGTACATCTTTTGACTTCATTTCTCATGGGTCTTCTGCCAACTGATGGTCAACCCTTTTCCCATTGGCCAAATGAAACATTGTATCAAACAGTCAACACTCCCCAGAGGCAAGAAGCCTTCACGTGACACCCTTAATAATGGTCTTGTTCATTTCACAGCCACCTGTTGTCTGGTGGAAAATTACCAACAAAATATGCTCAAGTAAACTTGTCTGACCCTTGCAGTTACAAAGGCCAAGAGGCCTCACAACACTTCTAGCCTTTATAATAAGCAAACAAATTCTACAATTGTTTTCTATTGGATGGATAAAATACTCCATCAATAACAGGATTAAAGTCCACTCAGGACAAAAAAAACATGATTTTTGTGATCTCATGCATGCACGTATTATTGCACATGATATGAAGAAAATTGTGTATAGGCCTATGTTAAATTACACTACCAGTCAAAAGATTGAACACATTGCCATTATAATGTTTTTAAAAGAAGTCTCAAGTCTCTAACCAAATAATGGTTTTCTATTTTAATATACTTTAAAATATAATGTATTTCTGTGATGCAAAGCGTCTGAACATTCCTACCTCTAGGGCATTTCATATAGGCTACTATATTTGTTATATTATAGAGCCTAAATGTTGATGTGCAGTTGACAAACTATACATCATTAAAAAGATCTAAGACTCAAGCTTCACATTTTGACTCTTAAAATCTTATATTGACCATAATTTCTTAATATGCTTAAAAACATACACATTTGGAGAAATATTGATGGATTCTCATATGTTTATATCAATTTTCTATACAGAGGAGTTATATTTATTATTCTATATTTATTGTCATCATTATGAGCGCTGGATGCTGTGTTTTTAATTCATACTTGCAGCCAGAGGGCGCTCTGCCCCTTTTGTCCACAAATGCCTCAGTAAAAGAAGAGGCATATCATGTGACAATCAAGGAATTAACAGAGGCAAGAGATCGCTAAATATGGCTATTCAAAACACTTTTGAAGACAATAAATACACGATTGAGACGATGAATGCATGTATTGACTGAATTTGCCTCTGAATAGCGCTGGCTCCGTGGGCGTGGCCGCATTAGCGGATAATGAGTTGAATCACAGACTTCTGACATGGCTCTCTTTCCATACAGATTACATAACCACAGAAGGTTTGTTTTCGATTTGACTTATATGTTTTAAAACCTGACATCTTAACGGTTTTTTAGACATAAGTGTAATTTTTTTGTCATTAGTATTCACTAAGTTACAGTTCATTTTCTGAGAACTATCAGATTGGACTTCGTTCAGAGGGAGACGAGAGATCACGCATCATGTTAGTTTTCTTTATTTTACAAAAAGCCCAACATTTTGTTTTTACTCTGAGTGTACACAAATGAAAGAAGATATTCCACAGATTAAAATGGTGTATAACTCTTAATTGTATGTGCAACATTGACGGAGTATTTTGAGTCTCTTTCACACTGATAAGAAAAAAACCACGGTGGTATCGCCGGCGATACCCTCAGACCTCAGAGTGTTAACTATGCCAAGGTAAAATCAATTTTCAATTCTAGGGCACCTTTAAGGGAACTCATCAGCATGAAATAAACCATAGGGTAAATGAGCAATGAATTAGTACACACATAGGTATTGTTAAATGTACAAAATAAAAGAAAAAACAAACATTTCTAATACAGAGATGAGCTGGCATAATTCTAACCCAATAAACTCGCTTCAAGAATCCCTGCGAAAGTCAAAACACCCCATTTAAAGTTGTATGCAAAAGTTTAGGAACCCCTGACAATTTCCATGATTTTCATTTATAAATATTTGGGTATTTAGATTTAGCAATTTCAGACACAGTAATATTTCAGTAGTGAAATGAGGTTTATTAGATTAACAGAAAATGTGCAATATGCATCAAAACTAAATTAGACAGGTGCATAAATTTGGGCACCCTTGTCAATTTGTTGATTGAATACCTGTAACTACTTAGATCACTGATTAATTGGAACACACATTGGTTTGGTGATCTCATTAAGCCTTGAACTTCATAGACAGGTGCATCCAATCATGAGAAAAGGTATTTAAGGTGGCCAATTGCAAGTTGTTGTTCTCTTTGACTCTACTCTGAAGAGTGCCAACATGGGGGCCTTCAAAACAACTCTCAAATGACCTGAAAACAAGATTGTTCTACATTATGGTTTAGGGGAAGGCTACAAAAAGTTATCGCAGAGATATAAGCTGTCAGTGTCCACTGTGAGGAACATAGTGAGGAAATGAAAGACCACAGGCACAGTTCTTGTTAAGGCCAGAAGTGGCAGGCCACATAAAATATTGGAAAGGTGAAGATGGTGAGAACGGTCAAAAACAGTCCACAGACCACCTCCAAGGACCTACAACATCACCTTGCTGCATGGTGTCACTGTGCGTCGTTCAACAATTCAGCGCACTTTGCACAAGGAGAAGTATGGGAGAGTGATGCGAAAGAAGGCTTTTCTGCACACACGCCACAAAAAGTTGCTTGAGGTATGCAGACGCACATTTGGACAAGCC
Source organism: Culter alburnus (assembly GCA_028476615.1). NCBI lineage: Eukaryota > Metazoa > Chordata > Actinopteri > Cypriniformes > Xenocyprididae > Culter > Culter alburnus. The sequence continues at coordinate 13,553 of JAOTNS010002743.1, forward strand.
AGCTTCATTTTGGAATAAGGTGCTGTGGACTGATGAAACAAAGATTGAGTTATTTGGTCATAACAAGGGGCGTTACGCATGGCGGCAAAAGAAATCAGTGTTCCAAGAAAAACACTTGCTACCGACAGTAAAATTTGGTGGAGGTTCCATCATGCTGTGGGGCTGTGTGGCCAGTGCCGGTACTGGGAATCTGGTTAAAGTTGAGGGTCGCATGGATTCCACTCAATATCAGCAGATTCTTGAGAATAAGGCCGGGTTTACACTGCACGCGTGTGCGGCGCGTTACGGCTGCGACGCGGCTACCGGAGCTGATACGCGGCCACTCTAGTCAATGCTCGTGTTTACACCAGCCGCAGCACGGTGCGTTTGAGAAGCGTCCCAGAAGCGGCTCACCGCGCCGCTTCGCTAAAGATAGGCGCCTCGCCTATTTTTGACAGACGCCGCGTCCAAGATGCGCAGCTCAAATACAAAATAAAGTCAAAATAATCACCCTGAGTAAACTCCCGCTCATATTTCACTTCACTACGATGCCAGAAACTGACGACAACAGATTCGAAGTTGAAAAACTTGAAATTTCTTTGTTTTTGTTGTCCATAACTGGAATATTAAGTGTAAAATTATTATTAACTTCATCTGTATAGCTACAGCAAAATAAATTATGTCATAGCAATAAACACAATTAAACCGGACAATATATAACAATTTAGCCATTAAAAACATGAAAAAAATCAACGAAAACAACGTTGGACAGGCAAATCTAGTGGTCTCGCGAATCCAGCCGCTTCGCTTCTGAAATGCTTCTGGTGTGAGTTGACACCACTCAGAGGACGGAACAAAACTATGCCGAAGCCGTAACGCAACGCACACGCATGCAGTGTAAACAAGGGGTAATGTTGAGGACTCAGTCACAAAGTTGAAGATAAGCAAGGGCTGGATATTTCAACAAGACAACGACCCAAAACACTGCTCAAAATGTACTTGGGCCTTTATGCAGAGGATCAAGTACAATGTTCTGCCATCCCAGTCCCCAGACCTGAATATCATTGAACATCTGTGGGGTGATTTGAAGCGGGCTGTCCATGCTCGGCAACCATCAAACCTAACTGAACAGGAGATGTTTTGTAAGGAGGAATGGTCCAAAAATACATTCATCCAGAATCCAGACACTCATTACAGGCTATAGGAAGCATCTAGAGGCTGTTATTCCTGCTAAAGGAGGCTCTACGAAATATTAATGTGATTTTTCTGTTGGGGTGCCCAAATTTATGCACCTGTCTAATTTCGTTTTGATGCATATTGCGCATTTTCTGTAAATCCAATAAACATTATTTCACTCCTGAAATATTACTATGTCCTTCAGTTATTTGATAGATCAAAATTAAATTGCTGAACCAAACTCCCCAATATTTATAAATGAAAATCATGGAAATTGTCAGGGCTTCCTAAACTTTTGCATATAACTGTAAACGTGGCACCACTGAACAGAACACAGAAGGAAGAAAGAAAAAGTTGATCAGTGACGAGCTAACTGTTCTCTGAAACAGTAACACACAGCTCTGTCTACACTTGTAGTAGTCATATAATATATATATATATTAATATATATATATATATAGTGGGTACGGAAAGTATTCAGACCCCCTTAAATTTTTCACTCTTTGTTATATTGCAGCCATTGCTAAAATCATTTTTTCATTTTTTCCCCCTCATTAATGTACACACAGCACCCCATATTGACAGAAAAACAAAGAATTGTTGACATTTTTGCAGATTTATTAAAAAAAGAAAAACTGAAATATCACATGGTCCTAAGTATTCAGACCCTTTGCTCAGTATTTAGTAGAAGCACCCTTTTGATCTAATACAGCCATGAGTCTTTTGGGAAAGATGCAACAAGTTTTTTCACACCTGGATTTGGGGATCCTCTGCCATTCCTCCTTGCAGATCCTCTCCAGTTCTGTCAGGTGTGGGTACGTTGGTCTCAGCTCATTGGGTTTAAGTCAGGGCTCTGGCTGGGCCATTCAAGAACAGTCACGGAGTTGTTGTGAAGCCACTCCTTCGTTATTTTAGCTGTGTGCTTAGGGTCATTGTCTTGTTGGAAGGTAAACCTTCGGCCCAGTCTGAGGTCCTGATCACTGGAGAAGGTTTTCGTCCAGGATATCCCTGTACTTGGCCGCATTCATCTTTCCCGATTGTAACCAGTCGTCCTGTCCCTGCAGCTGAAAACACCCCCACAGCATGATGCTGCCACCACATGCTTCACTGTTGGACTGTATTGGACAGGTGATGAGTGCCTGGTTTTCTCCACACATGCCGCTTAGAATTAAGGCCAAAAAGTTCTATCTTGGTCTCATCAGACCAGAGAATCTTATTTCTCACCATCTTGGAGTCCTTCAGGTGGGCTTTCATGTGTCTTGCACTGAGGAGAGGCTTCCGTCGGGCCACTCTGCCATAAAAAAACCCCCGATAGCTCAGTTTGGCCGGACAGCCAGCTCTAGGAAGGGTTCTGGTCGTCCCAAACGTCTTCCATTTAAGGATTATGGAGGCCACTGTAACTCTTAGGAACCTTAAGTGCAGCAGAATTTTTTTTTTTGTAACCTTGGCCAGATCTGTGCCTTGCCACAATTCTGTCTCTGAGTCTTTCAGGCATTTCCTTTGACCTCATGATTCTCATTTGCTCTGACATGCACTGTGAGCTGTAAGGTCTTATATAGACAGGTGTGTGGCTTTCCTAATCAAGTCGCGTCAGTATAATCAAACTCACAGCTGGACTCAAATGAAGGTGTAACCATCATCAAGGATGATCAGAAGAAATGCAGCACCTGAGTTAGATATATGAGTGTCACAGCAGCAAGGGTCTGAACTACTAGGACCATGTGATTCAGTTTTCTTTTTAATGAATCTGCAAAAATGTCAACAATTCTGTGTTTTTTCTGTCAATAATGGGGTGGTGTGTACATCATGAGGGAAAAAAAATGAACTTAAATGATTTTAGCAAATGGCTGCAATATAACAAAGGGTAAAAAATTTAACGGGGTCTGAATACTTTCCGTACCCACGGTATATAAAATATAATATATAAAATATCTGGATTATGCAGGCCACCAGGCAGCTAGAATTAGGTCTACCATGATGTACAGGGTACTACAGACCATATTTTATTCCTTTAGCCCTTAGTTTCCTGTGGACTATCAAGCAGTTTGCGTTGGGAAGATACCTCTGCTGGAAAGTCCGGAAAGATACTGATATGACTCCCATCAAAAGAGAGCAGGATTTGGTTACGGGCAAGCCACAGTATCTGTCTTAACAGTATCATAATGTATCCTGGCAATCATAACTCGCGGTCCGTTGTTCACGATGCGGCCAATGCGGTGAGCTCTGTCAACCTTCGTCACATGGAAAATGAGCTTCTCCCGATAGTGAAGGCAATAGGCTGGAGACAAATTGTGTGGGGTTGCCCTTCTCGATGTTCTCAGAAAAACTAGCTATCTTGATAATTTGTCAATGATATCTGGCCTCTAAATCCGTTACCTTGGACTTCAGAGGCAACATTCTTTTTTGATAAACTTAAAGAGTGCCTTCCACCATGTCGGCTGACAATGACGAGCCTTTTTGACAGACTTTTTAGATTTATTCATCATCAGCATGTTAATTATGTTGAGTGATCAAATTTAGTAAGAGCAACAATGTTTTAAATGATTAATTTCAACAAGTGTGACGGAGCTAAGTGAGAACGCGTCCTACTCCATGTGCTGCTCTCTACGCCCCCTTCCATCATCTTTCTTTCTGAAGTATTTCCACACCTCTAAGGCTGACATTGTTTCTGCTGCTGCCGTCAGTGTCTCTGTGCATGGAAAATTCTGTCAGTTACGTCACGTGAGGTATCAGGCCGGGTTCACACCGCAAGCGGCAGCAGAGCAGAAGCAGCGTGTATTTTTTCGGTGCCCATGTTAACAGATGAGAGCGTTCACATCGCACGCAGAGGCTGCGCGGCAGCGCAGAGCAGAAGCAGCAGTGCCGTGATCGTTTTGGCGCTGGGTCTATTTTTGCTACGCTGCTAACGCTCAATTAAAGTAAAAGTACACCTTTGATGGACAAAATAAACAAGATTTCACACAAAGTGCTCAAAATGCACAGAATAAGCATATCTAGTGTGTTTTAACAAGAATTGAAGTATGTCAGGAGAGAAAATTAATATTAAAAAATATTTATAGAAGCTTTACTAATTTAAACTTGTTTTTAGTTATTCAGTTTGGGTTAAAGTATGGTATATTATAGAAAACTAAACTAAACTAGCCAGAAAATATTATTTATATACTATAATTATTTAGTTATTACACAGACAGCAATTTAGGCTCTTGCATACCCAAATCAAACCTGAGTTTGCTGTCTTTTTCGCCGAGTTTGCAGTCTTGTAAACATGTTCATGCGAGATGATTGTAAAACACAATAGCTTCACCATTGTTGCAGCAGTGGAGACACGAGGTTTATTTATTAGTTTTTTTATATTTTACGTTATCCGTGAGTGTTGTTGACCCTTTGCATGTTAACACCTTCAAGATATCAGTTTAACAATGACAAATTATTAAAATACAAATTTATAGCTGTTCATTTGGAAAGAAATGCTCAATTTACTAGTAGGTTCGAGCGCGTGCTGTGACGACTCAGGTACAAACCGCTTGCCAGTGTGAATACCTCAGAGTATTGCAGCTGCAGTTCCTCTAACGCGATGGTGCTTCCGCTCTGCTGCCGATTGCGGTGTGAACACAACTGGTGTCCGTCTTGGATGAGGGCGTATTTGTACGAGTACGTTGTTAAAGATAGGAGCTTGGTATCAGCCCATACTGATCACTGGTATTAGGGTTCCCTACTGAAACACCCTGATGTATATTCCTGCTGAGGTTGTATGTGTACTCATGGGACGCTGACTTAATTATGTTACTGGTCATGATGCCACCAGATGGCCGCAAAAGTGTGGCACATATTCAAGCCTTTAAAATAGTCCATTATTGTTTTGTATTAAAAAT